>JAOBRH010966847.1:0-13616 GCA_027575125.1 Umimayanthus parasiticus | reverse complement strand
GAATAATTATTCCTGACCAAAACGCGGCAGTTTACTGGAAGTAAATGTCACAAGAACAATAGCCATTCTGCCTGATGATGACCGCAATGAACTGTGGGATGTAATAAATTTAGAATAGAAGCAGTTCGCTGAAAAATTAATACGTAAATTAGATGTAAATGACAACTAATTACCTGATTCGCCTAGAATTTAAGTTTCATAACGTATCAGCTTGATTATATTGGAACTTTTTGAGGACCCACGATTCCTTTTGGTCATGGTATTCAATACTACACCAGGCAAACCTTTTTTGAAATAGGTGTGTACTTCTTGCGAAAATACCATGAATGCACCCTCGCTATAAACCAGTCCTATTGGTTTGAAATGGAGTAAATGCCAACCAGGCTTTAAAAATCAGATTGCCGTTTAAATTGAGCTATCTGACTAAGGTTTCGCGAAGATAATTAATGTGTAGTTCTACACCAAACCTCACAGGCAAAAAACATACTATATCAACTCTTGTTGATCAAACCCATATATATAGCTCTGCAGATGTTGCTTCATTTTAGAACAGTATGTAGTAAGCCTGCGTCAGCTACGGATGCTGTCAGAGCCCTTCAATCTAGCCAGATTAACGCCTATTTTCTCCTTACAATATCAATACAATATAAGTTGGATGGCTGTGAGAATAGAGGAGTTGAACGTGTACTAGAAGTATTTCAATTTTATCACCTCGTGCAAATGGTGCTAACAGTTTTGTATTGCTTTCGCAAGTAGAACCTTCGTTTTCCTAGAATTCCGATGGATCTCCATTTTTTAAAACAAAAGTCAGACGGGTTTTTTGTGGATTCTTCGATAAACTCGTTGTTTCCTTTCAGCCAACAAAAATTATGTTTATCATGAGGAAAACAAACGTTATGTTTTTATGATAAATGAATTGTTTTATTTTATGTAAGACCCAAACATTTTCAAGTTGCCTTTAGTTCATTTTCTTATTCTCTTGCCTGTTGAATTCAAATTCTCTTGCAAGTATTAAAACAACTATTGAAATACTTATGCTGTTTTGTTCTAAGTTGTTAGGATTCTTTTTGTGTCACAGTTGTATTTTTCTATTAAAAAAATATTGATGGGCTATTTTGCAGATGGTTTTGTTCCGTGTGAAATTTGCTAAGCCCAAGGATAGGCGTTTTTGCATGCTCAGAGTTCGTGTGTACAACAAATCTCGGTGATACCTTTGAGCAGCTGAGCTGTGAAGAAACCTAATTGGCTAAACGAAAAGTTGATATTTATGTATTTATATGCGAGATGCTAACAAGCTTTGCATTCGTGTACTGAGATCTGCACGCTACATTTTATAATATATCGTGCTATTTTATACATAACCTCACAAACTCGGTGTGTATATTTTTATTTTCTGGTTTGATGTTGTTGATGAATCTAGTAATGAAAGTTCTTGGAAAATATGTCCGGTATGTAGAGTATTTACATAAGGTTATCCATTTATGTTCACTTAAGAAATTTATTTATATGTATTTATTGGGTGCACATTTGTATGTTCAGCTAAATATGGAGAAACAAATAAACTTAAGTAAATGGTAAAGAAGGTGTTCTTGCTGTACAGTTGATTATCAAATGCTCGGCGTGGACAACGTTTATGATATTTGTTTTCTATTGGATGCACCTTTGTATGTTCAGCTAAATATGGAGAAAAATAAACTTATGTAAACGGTAGAGATGATATTCGTGCTGTAGTGTTGACAACGTTTGTGACATTTGTTTTCTCTCACTTTGAATCAAGCAAAATAGGTTCTTGGTAATACCACTCCTTTGTAGCCCAAGTCCTTTTGCTATCAATTACGTAACGAATGTATCAATAAAAAGCATGAGTAGTAGGACATTTGCATGATGGCATCAATTTCTTCCAGCTGCCAGAATGCTTTACTAATTTTGTTTTCTTATCCAAATTTTATGCTGACGAGGATAGAATAAATGTTACTGATTATCTTACAAAGGAAAGCGGGCTAAGCATTCTGCTAGTTATAGGATTTGTGACGCCATTGTGCATGTAAATGTCCTAAAGGCGAACCTTTCCGACGCATTGTTTACATTTTGATTCATACATACCACGAGAAGTATAATCCTGTTGGATAAGAACTTAATACAGAATCTAAAAAAGTTCTTCAAACTTGCTTATCAAAAAACTTTGCAGCTTTTTACGTTCAGTTGTTGAAAATATAACGGATTTCAAAAATACACCAAACAGCTGGGCAGCATGATTATTAATGGACCATACATTTGCTGTAAAAATTCGAGTGTTTAAACATGCATCACATAAATGCATTGGTATCAGCAGAGGGCTATTTTTAGCTTTTTTCTTTGCAGAGAAAACGTTTTATCAATATTCATTTTTCAATAACTTTGTGGTTTTGACCAAAAGTGCCAAGTTTATTTGCTCGGCAGAGAATCGACAACACACTCACTTGTTTGATTTGGGTTTGTTACACACACAAAGTACCAAGCGGCTAATATTCCAGTAGGTATATGTAATGTAATTTGCATTGCAATCTTGAGCCTGAAATAGTTTTCTCAACTTAGATATTATTTCAGGTGAAACAATGCATTGGAAAATGTATACACTTTCCCAAAATACGACAAAAATATTTCTCGATAGATAAACGAGAACATTTTCAGAGATGTTTTTTCGCGAGCATAAGCAAGATCAACCGTTATATTGTCCGTCGAGAATCAACGTTGCCGTTGTTTTCGCCAATATTAAATAACTTAAGGTTACTGTTCAGTCTGAAACCAAAGGAAATGGCCAAAATGAGATTTCTGGCCATATGGATAGATCAGAAGTAAAGCTTTAAAATAGCGAAGAAAATATTGTGATATCTCATACACACAACGATATTTTGAAAGAGAAAAATTTGACATTCGACATTCCAACTCGGGCAGTTTTTCATCTACTGATTTGAAATTTGGCAGTTTTATAGCTAAATAGCAGAAGTTTGAAACCGTATCAGTGTTTTTTGGAAATTCTAAAAACTTTTCAAGTTATCACGGTAAAACTCCGCCGCTTACGATTACGAAAGTGCTATTTCAGGGTTTTGGCAATAAAATACAAACAAAGCGTCCTTTCAAAAAACGTTGACACGGTTTTGGACTGTAAACAGTTTCAAATATGAAAATGTGATAATTGGTGCCATCAAACGCAACACGTCCGACTTGGAACTCCGGAAAGGGAAAACAAAGGTCGGAAAACAAAGCGTTCGTTCTCTTTATTTATTTGAAATTACCAAATAAAAATAAAAAAGCGATTTAGAGAATTTTTAAAATAAGCTTTTCAGTGATATATATGTTTATAGTGTTACGTCACGAAATAACGGAGATATGCTCCATTAACCGAGCTAGATTAACACCGCTCAAACTGAACAGTAACCTTAATTTCAGGAACGATGGCACCAATTCTGATGCGTTAAACTATAAAATACTCAATTGTCAGCAAAAGTAAACAATTGGCGGCTTACTCGTTTCCAGGATCTCTTGTATTCCAAGATGGCGACAAACTCACGAAGTCAGGGCCGAAGTAAAGACCAAGAAGAACAATACAATGTCAAAGTCCCACGGGTTGCCCCAAACCCAACCCAACCACGCTTCACCCACCCCACGCTGGGGGAAAACATTGATGGGTGCATTAAGGTACATTTCTCATCTGGCGTCAAAACATTTCCCGGAAAGTAATGCTAATTTGATGACATCTGCTTGGCAGATCGCCAAATAAAAGAACACAAAGTTTCTTTACTTTCTTTATGCTTTGCGCCTGTTGTCGTTTAATGTTGTTTAGTGCATTTGCGATAATTATATCTGTGAATAAAGTTGACCTGGACACTGTCCAGGACCAGGAAATTAGAGTTGAATACGAGTAAACACGTAGAGGAAAACAAGACTGACATAAATTAGCCGAGATCAAAACATTTCCTGGAAACTGTAGAGCGGAAGGGGCTCCAATTGATAAAAACAAATTCCTTTCCATGAAAGCAGCTTTTTGTGTGTAAATGTTCGTTTGACAGTCTTCCAATAACTGTTCTCATACTTGTCAGTACATTGATGGGCTATGCAGTAGAACAACAGAAAAGACTAGAAATTGGTAACAGGAATCTTCGTGCAAAACGAAGATCGAGGTACAGATAAACAAGACAAACGTAAAAAATTTCACGTTGAGAATTTATCTTGCCCAAGTTTTATTTTCCAACAGCTGTCCCCAAATGATTGTCGGCAGTCCTCCGAGACCTCGCCGACTGGAAAAAGGGAAACTGTTGAATAGTGTTTTTGTTTGGGGTCATGTGTAATATTTAAGAGATGAGTTATACTAAGATTTACCCAAAGATTCCGACATCGGGGTATTGAAAGCTGATCATGCGAAATCCCTGACACTCTGGCCGCATTCTCCTCCGCAGAGGTTTCCAGGGGTTTTCAGGGGGGGGGGGATGAAGTGCGAGCGAGGGTAACGAATATATTGGAGGACTGGGGAAGAGAATGATGAGCGCGCGGTGATCACTGGGAGAGCTCTGACCCCATTTTACACGTGATTTTATGGCAGGACTATTTTTCTCCGAAAAATGTTATTAATGGTTTCATTCGCAAAATGTGACCGTTCAGTTCTCGGAAAACAGGAACAATTCTCACCAAGCTAAGGCACCAAGCAAATTATGATAATCTGGCAAGTTCCACGAAAACTGAAAAGGTTTTGAATAAAGCTTTGTGCAGAAATATAAAGTTCATAATAGCTCCTCAAAGGAACCAAAGCAAAGAGAACTACTTCGAATTCGTTTTATTGTTTTCTTCGATGATTTAACATGTCACGAAAGGAAAAGCCCAAACGGAAATTCACCGTCAAGATCTACATTGAAGAATATTTGCAACTCTGTAGCTGGGTATTGAAGCACGAACACATCGAAACTGGGGGAGATCTGTTTGGTTTGTGGGCGGATGATCGAACTGCGGTGATTCAACTTGTGGTTGGGCCTGGTCAGAACTGCAGCAGAACGACTGTATCTTTCTATCAAGATGTCGAGTACTTGAAGGAAGTAGGTTCCTACCTGACGGGCAGTGAAGGACTGTGTCACATCGGAGAATGGCACTCACATCATCAGCTTGGCCTCGCTCGACCCAGTGGAGGAGATGAAAGCACGGTGTGGAATAACATGCCAACCTACGGGCTGGACAGATTTGTGATCTTCATTGCAAACATTGACAGAGATCGTCAAAGCTTCTATACTAATGTCGGATGTTTTCTTTTCGAAATGGGTACAAAGACTGGTCAAAGATTGCCAGTTTTGGAAGGTCAGTTTGATGTAATGAATGAGAAAAGCCCAATGCGATTAAAGATGGAGACTCCGATGGAGACCACCCCCGCGAAAGAGAATAGAGCAGCTAAAGTTTTTATTGAGAAATGCGAAAGCTTTAATAATAAAGAAATTCTTTCGTCCTTGAGAATAACGAAATATAAAGAGACTGGCCGTTTGGAGGTCTCGAAGGACCGTGTTGTCACCCAACCGCAACATTGTGGCACAAGTCAAGGGATGGGCAAAAAGAATGCCAAGCAAAGGAAAGGTACTGAGGCGCCACGTGGCCAAGGCGCAAGTGGACAACACAGAAGCCAGGCCGAGAAAGAAGTTAAGGGAAAACGTACGCGTGTTACCACGACAACGTCTGCAGCGACCACCAGCAACTTTGACTTTCCAATGGCTGCGCATGGCACTGAGATTAAGAAAGAACAGCAAATCACAAGAGGTCAATGCGGCTTTGACGAGAAGCAAGGCACAACTCAAAAGGTCAACGGGAGAGGTCAACAGGGAACTAACAAGAAACAAAACGAGCAGAGCTCGAGTAACAAAAGTCAAGGCAAGTTGAAAGCAAAACATCCTGGCCATGCAAAGCCTCAGGGGAAATAGACATGGTTCAGTTGGTACACCACTGCCAGGTATTGGGAGAGAGACACAAATCTAGTCAAATGCGTTTAGCTGTTGAGATTATCTTTCAAATCAAAAACCATAGAGCATAGTTAGAACTTGCTGCATTATGCTACATTAACAACACAAACAATATCGTAAATACAGTTTGAAATGCGCGATTTGCTTTCTTCCACCTGCCTCCAAATTAACTGAATACGCTGTCAAGAGATCATGTGAGACTTTAGGATTAAGTTAGGGTTAGAGTTGAGGACATTATAAGCAGATATCCCGAAGAAGGCAGGATAAATAAAAACATTGCAAGTAACGCATCAGTTAATCGCGAACAAAGTATCGCCTTTTTATTTGCCTTTGACGACAATAGATTATACGAATCAAATGAGTCAATGAGTGATGAGTTTAAGTCAAGCAAATCAGAGCCAATGAAAAAAGAGATAAGCGTAGTGTTAGAGTTTTAAGATAAGGTTTGAGCTAAGGTTTAAGTATAGGGCTGTAAAGCTAGTTTCAGGGTTCTAAATTCAACGTTGGTGTTATATTTTAATAGGGTATCATTTTGGATCCTGCACAATTTACAGCACGACTATAACTCTTTGAGTACAAATTATAAGTTAGACTATTGCAATAAGTCCCTTTTATCATTATCAAAAGAAAAGCTGTGAAAGTCAGTATAAGAGTAAGAATAAAATTAAAATATATACTGCATTTTTTCTTCAATAGTTACTCACTGAATATCTGTAGAATGAGCATTTTTGATTTAAAACGATGAAAGCCCCGAAGCTTGTCTGGGGAGAAATTCAGCAATGTACTATAACAACACACTCAAATTTTACATCAGTATATTTACAACGTCTAACTATTTAAATGTCACCGAAGCTACAATAACCTAGAAAAATGACAGTTTTTTTCCAACGACTTATGAAACTGGTAGTTAATATAAGCTACGTAGACTAGTGAATACTGCACAGCACCTATCCTTTGTCATGTTTTCAAAGTTAGGTGCTTCGCGCATAACATTGTAGTATAAAACCTAAACCACAACATCTTCAGTGAATTCGACTGATCTATCCACGCCCGCGTGGGCAGTGGAATGCTCGGGGTGCGCGCGCACCCCCTCCCCTCCAGGAGCCAGAAAAATATGCCTGATAGAAACGTGAATTATTTAAAATGATACAAAATAACGTGATAATAGTAGAATTCACAATTTCAATGCATTTCCAGCAATTTGAGGATCAATAATCTCAGATTTTTTTTCCTGGGGAGCATGTCCCTCCCTAAAGCTTTGTGTCTTCGGCACTTGTATGAACTGTGATTCCAACATTAATTATTTGGTCCCGATTCTTAAAGTATGCGCCCCCATGAAAAAACCTGGCTACGGGCCTGAAGTATTATTTGAAATGATTTCGTCGAGACAGTGATTTGTGTTTCTGTTACAGTACGTTGAATTTTGCGGCAGACAGAAACTTAATTATTATGAGCAAAATTGAGATGCCGGGTCTAACTGTTAAGCTCTGAAGAGTAAACCCAAATATTTTGATTAAAAAAAACAGCTTTATTTGCAGAGCAAGCTTTTATCTGCTGTTTTGGTACTCCAACCAAGTTAAGGGGCGCTATAACTCGTACTTTGGTTATGATTAGGGAGGCTGAAGAGGAGATTTAGAAGGGAACAAAATTTATTAGACCGCAACCGCAAGGAACTGCAAGGACCACTCCTCGGATAGACTATCTAACTGGCCTTCGTTCACGGATTAATTAATAACTCCAAAATTAGTTTTAAACTTACCTAAAGTCATAAAAAAATTCCTTCTAAATCGACAACCTGCTCTGCATTGCTTGACTTCCCATGTTATCTAAAGAACCTTCTCATAACATTTGGGAATCTCTATTTATAGCCACTGTGCTGTGTCGAGATGATTCAAAATTTTCAATCTTTAAATGAAAACTGTGATATCGGCAGCATATCACTTAATTGTGCAGACGTTTCAACAGGAGGCTAAGAACCCCTTAATACAGCAAATTTATCGAACGGACTATGATGAGTGCAATTTCTCAAAAATTTCAGTCATTTGTATATTCTAAATGTTCTCTTCCCTAATATCAGTTTTTCGCAGACAATGTCAATGTTTTGGATGCAAACGACCTATTGTTTGAAATAGTGAGTCCTTGGTAAAGTTGTCAAAAGCATTGTTGATCTCTGTTTAAGCCATTGGACTGCCAGCCGAGAGTCGCAAAGTTCCTTGTGTTTTTTTCAAACAACACAAATTTTACATCTCTCTAAGAAAGTTGCTAATCGGTTTTCCCGAGGCCAGATGCGCATCATAAGCTTCCAGCCAGAGTAATCCTTTCATAAAAACCTGGTAAAGTGTGTTCTCCGCCGTCCACAAATCTTGCTTAAAATGGCAGATCTGTGTGAAGCCGTCCGTTGTACCCCAGGAATGATCGCTGTAGCCCAAAACTCCTCCGTCGATTTTTCTGAGCGGGCTGGAAGGTTTTGTCACCAGCATAGCAGGACAGGAGTTTGGAAAATCACTTGGAATAGGAATACGGAGAGTGTAATTCCTGTTCCCCGATGTGGTCATTACCACTTCAACCTTTGCTCTGCCACAAGACGTTTGTTCAATCCATCGAATTTTCCCTCTAAAATATCTCTCGAGAACGTTCTTCTCCAGTCCCAGACGTTTCTGTTGCTGTGGTGTCCAGCTCATTACTGCAGCTCGTAACGAAAAAGTAACTGAAAGGTCTACCTGGCTCACTGACCGCTCATAAGCTGCTCTTTAAGTATTTTTCTTGCAGTTTTACTGCTACAAAAAACCAAAACACGTACTTAATAAGCATATCATGTTTCGAAAAGCTTATTATTTTCTTAATCAATCAGGCAAAAACTCACAAGCCGCAGCAGGCTGCCTGTGGGAAGCATCATTTCCCAGAAAGTCATGCCACTGATCTGAAAAGCGATATCAGTTTCTAAGAAAAGCGTAGCATAAAGAAATAAATTGCAACGCAAACAAAATCTTTCTAAAAGCATCCAGTCGTTTTACTTCAGTTTTATAAAACAAATGGCAATATACTTGATGATAGACACACTTTCCTTGTTGTTCGACTTCATACAGCATACTTAAAAAGTGTCCCTGGCTATCTTCAAATGGAGACTGACACTGAGTTGAAGTGGGCGGGTGGGTTAGGGAAAATTCCCCAACTGAAATTCCCAGAATTTATACTAACTAACCATGATTTTTGCCAGAGAAATCTTTGAAATGGAAAAAATGAAGACTCGCAAAGATTAGCTCGGCAAAGACCTGATTTGTGGTTTACATGCAGTAAATCGGTTAAGGGGTCTGGCTTATTGTTCAGCTCACTTTCAGTCAGTTGCCATTTGGCAGTCAAAAACAAGGTTCGCAGTTTCTGCGAAAGATCTATAAATAAGCTTGGGTTTCGTAGAATATCACGTGCCCTTACTTATTAACATATAACCTGATAAACACAACTAGGCGGGTACGGTGGATAGGGGAAATTCCCTAACTGTAACATTACTTATTCAACCACACATCCACAAATTTTCTGGAAACTACAATTTTTTGCCCAAGCAATATTTCGGAGATTAAATTTAAAAACTGGACTTTCAAGTTCGTTTTTTATCCTTTGGCAAAGACCTGGCTTGTGATTCACTGTATAGGAATTTAAATTGCTTCATGTTCAGCTAGCTTTCAGTTTACATTATTAGTGTGGAATTTGCTGCCGATGCAAACAATAATATTCTTCGATGACTCAAAGCAAGACCGAATGTATTCAAACAAGAAAACCTACAACATATTTGTACAAGAACATAATTTGAATTTAGACATCAGTAACAACTGTTGCTTCTAAGGCAAACCTGAAACCGTGATAAGACAAGAGGCTCTTTTTATATTTTAATACTGCGGAATTACCTGATACATACAAATTTAAATGAAAAGAAAAAGATCCAACAAAATTCGTTGTAATTAAGTGCCTAATGTATTAATGAAACCCGAGTTATAAAATAACTAATGAAATTGTGTTTATGTTAAAGGTGAAAATACGGGTTCACAGTTTCTGCGAAAGATCTATAAATAAGATAGGATTTCGTAGAATATCACGTGACCTTTCGGGTTGAAATTTAGTGCTTGTCAACACATTTTCTGGCACTGTTCGTTGAACTGAAACGCAAAGAAAATAGCGCTCTTAAAGCACACAAATCAACTCGGAAAGTGGAAAAGAAACACTGTAGCTCAGATTTATAGCAGAAACGACGAGTGTTGGACATTTTGAGCTAAGATACAGTAAATACGTCTGTACTGTGGACAGGATCTAATCGTGTTTGACGTTGCTTTCGTTTTAATACAAAACTGAAGTCTAACTGACAAATTTATATCCGAATTCGTTCGGTTAAAGTAATTGAAAAGATCAAGAAAGCTATGAATCCTTCAGAAAAAGGCGCAGGAACAAGACGTAACTATGGGCAGACTGGTGGCTCGGGTTTTTCTAATGCCTCGACCGTTCGATATCCACAGCCGTCTGCGGCACGACAGGCCGGAGATGAAGGCTATTGCACTACTTCACAGAATCGATCCAACAGGGAACGCGGTCATGGGACAGAACAGCTCCGATGGGACGCAACGAGCGGGCGTCTCGTAGTTGAGGAAGATCCTTATGGACAAGGCAGCGGATTAAGTGCATCACGAGTGCCGGACAAACCTGTTGTCACAGACATGGCCAGCGCGGGGTTCTTTTGAACGATTGTGAAAACAATGATCTACAAAGAACATGCTGCTGTAGAACTAAGAAACACTACAGTCAAAGTTTGCCAATTGTAAATGTGTAACTTGAAGTCGGACCGAACAGCTTGTAGCAGTTAAATGTGTCTGTTTTGCGACTATCATAGCACTGTATCAACTGTTGTATACTTTTATTGTTAATTTGTTGTTGTGCGATATCGGCTGTAATTATTACATGTAGTCATTCAGAGAGTCATTAAAGTAAAGTTATCAAAGTTTTCAATATTGTTGATCTGCAAAAGAGACTATGTACGCATGACTCACAAATGTTTCTCGCACCTTAAGGGAAAATTCTTCAAGAATATGGTTATTTATTATATTTATTTATAAAATGCAAAGTAGACACTAAGTCCAAAACGTCCCAACTTTAGGGTTCTAGGAAACAAGGTTCTCGTCTTGTGGAAACACCGCGTGATCATAAGGTTTTGAATTTAGCCCGGTGTCAACACAGCCACGATGCCATATGTAGTTTTATTTACCATATCAGTTGCATTACCATTTATTTTATACCTGGTATAGTGTTGTAAAGTATTTCCTTCGTTTTCCAAAGTACTCCCTAAAGCAAATCTACCAAAGAAGTGTGATTGCTCCATGTGATTGACAGTCAATAGAAAACAAAGATGGATACTGATTGGACAATTTTTTAGCAAAATGTATTGCATCATAGTTCAACAATAGTCTTTTTAGAGGATCCCCGCAAAGGATGACGGGGCTACGTGGTTGCTACAGAATATAACTCGCTATATCTTAGTGTCAAAAATTTGCGAGACCCATCAAGTCCAGTGTATTTGTATCTAACACCTTATGTAACTTAACGAGTCTCAACCATGAGTGACAAAGAGTCTTCCACAGAAGTTCATTTGTTATACATACAAAATACAAAGCAATCCGGAGACGCTGAGGGACAGAAGAACTCTAACGTGGTAAGCTATATGTCCTACATTGCAAGGGGAGAAGACAGAGGAAGAGAGAAACTCGAGTTTGACCTGGCCTCTGGTAAACTGACAGTAGTACCAGCGGAGGCAAATGAGTCACAAACCCAAGCGAATCAAACTTCAAATCCTGTGGTCACAAAAATGGCAGCATCAGGGTTTTATCTAAACTACTAAGATGGAACTCAAATTGTGAAGAAGCGATCACGCGAAGCATAAAGACTTAGGGAAACGACAAGCTGACTGATGTGATTGATCACAAGCATACAGACATTTCTCACCCGTGAACGTTTACGCTGCAAAAAATGGGTCAAAGCTTTAGTAAAAAACTGAAGTAAGACAACAAAAATGCATTGTTTTTTTGAGTGGTGATCCTTTTAAGTGGAGGTTGTTGTATTAGCCTGTCACACTTTTGTGTTGATCTTGTATATAGCTTGTTTCGATTGTTTTGAAAAGAAACCGGGAACAACTTAGTCTTTGCATTGGCCCAAATATTTTCTTGACCTGAATGTTGAAGAATTTGACAATGTCATGCGAAATCCAGTAACGCTTTATATCAGGACAAATAACATTATTACAAATGAATATTTCTTTAACAGTCAGTTTTGCGAATAAAGAATTTCTGGAAGTACATTGTGTTTCGGTGTTTGCATTGGGGTCAAACGATGTTTGAAGTGATTACAATTCTATTGATAAGGCTATAACCCTTGGTCGTTTGCCTGGCCCAATTGTTGAATCCAAAATATCTTAAGTACATACTATTTAATCAAAACATTTTAACATAATTAAAGTGTAAAATGCAAATGAGCAGAGTGAAACTTATTAGGAAGTAATTGTAACATGTTAATGAATTTAAAAAAGTGATTTTTTTTTCATTAAGCAATTGTCCAAAAACACTGGCCCTTGTCGTTGAATATAAGCAACATATCTAATTATATATGGTCCGAAAATTTCAATAGAATAATTCTTTAAGACTTCAAATACTTGTAATAATGGTTATAATATTAAAAATTTCCGTTGCATTTGTCGCACGTCAAGCATCAAAATTCTCAGAAACAGACAATGATTCTTTGTAGGAGCATAATTTTTACTGAGACAAACTAAGAAACAGCCCTTGCATTAAATTCGCCCAGATATCAAGGATTTGCTGCACTTGCGAGAAAAGCTTGTAAAAAGTTCCTTTCAATACTTTGCCGATGAACAGTTGGTTAAAGTGCCTATAATTAGAATTTTAAGTCTTTATTTGACTTTACTATTATATCCAATCATTATTTTCAACAGAAACCGGTGTCGCAGGGATTTGGCCCCCCCAGGGATTTGGCCCCCCTCCTAAAGCTTAGGGATTTCGTCCCTCCCTTCCTCCGTTTTCGAAGTTCTTATTTCTTATACATTATTGGGGTCAAAAACAACGGCGAAAAGATTGGCCATTTTGATACATGCACCAATTATTCGAGATGTAGTCAATGAAACACACTTATAAGTTGTAGAAGGTGCGTGCGCGGTTCGCCTAAGCGTTATTTTCATTTTTTGCGAATTTCGGAGAATAGCAAACAAGAATTTTTTTAAAAATTTTTTAGTTCTTTCGTCGAGTTTGAATTATTTTTGCTTAAAACAAACTAGCTGGAAGTTTGCAAACATCGACAACTAAAATTTGTGATCGCCACGGCAAAAATTTAAGAACTGACACCAACAACTCAAGTTTGACACGCTGCTAGCGCTACGACAAAAGTTTGACACTCTGCTACGGAATTCGAAAACTGTCACATGTTGTCGCTTCCACGTTGTCGCTGTTATCCAGAGTAGTTATACTTAATATAAATAATGTCGCTTCTACATTGTCGCTTCCACATTGTCGCACAAGAACCAAGCGACAAATTGCAAAATATTGTCCCACTCGAAGTCTCGATAGATGCGCAGAAAGCGTACTTATAGGCAGGTTACTC
>JAOBRH010966846.1:3295-21848 GCA_027575125.1 Umimayanthus parasiticus | reverse complement strand
TAATAATAATAGTAATAGTAATAATAATAATATTATTAATGATAATAATAATGATAATAATAATAATAATAATAATGGCAATTTGAATCCGGCATCAAACATTCAAGCTAAATATCAGTAGTAAGAATACATGACGAGTCAATTTGTCACCAATCCTGCCATGTGTTTAAAACCAGACTTCGAGCCCTTAGTTACACATACTGCTAATATCACACCGGGCTCGTAACATGCCAGAAGTTACGCTGATCAAACACGCAAGCGTAATAAAATAAAACCGGTTGCAAATATGTTTGACAAGCCTTGAGAACGAACGATTTCAACAGAGCCTATCTTTCAATTGCGTTGTTCGATTGAGTAAACGACAGGTTCTGTTAACAAAGCAATATTATGGCTGACAGATCTTGTTACAATTTAAAAAAGTGGTGTAGCAAGAGATATTTCAGCTAGTTCATTTAAGTATCTTTGAGTGACTGGAGCATGCAAGGATGTGCATTCGAGTTGTGCGTGTCTGTGTGCAGTGCCGATGGAATAAGAAACGTACAGGTGCAACTGAAACAATATATTTCAGTGACTGATAACATTCCGGTCATTCTTGAAAGGACTGTTGAAGGCATAGTTTGTATTTAGAGGATGACAGTGTCTAGCAAGCCTGTGCAGCTACAAAATAGTTCTTCCAACCTATTGCTCGAAAGCTTGATTGCAGATTGAGAATCTCAGTGATGAGAGGGAGCTGGCTAAGCCGTTCCAATGATAAACAAGCGGCTATTAGATCAGGCAGACGAGATAACATTATCAAAGGAGAAATGATAAATGTGGCAAACGGTCGGTACTTGAGCAAGGATACGCTATTTTTCTTAACAAGAATCTAGCTTTTAAGAACGAGGCTAAAAAAATCCCCATAATTTAAAAACATGCTAAGAGCATGTTGAGGCTGAAGATACGCAGAGAACATATATTTTACATAACGGTGTTCAGTGGAGATGAATAAATTTGTCGTTAAAATGTAAAGTGGTGCCTAATGCTCGTGCAACACCGCCTGACGGCTACTCCGAATGTGGATATACAAAGGCAACTGGTAACACACTTTTACATTTTCCGCTTTGGGTTGACTTCTGTGAATGGGAAAATCATCAAAACATAAGTATTTAGCCAATCCTAAAAGGTAAATCCAGAACTTCCGGCCTCGGTACCATAATTAGACATGACTTCCCCTTTTCCATTTGCATCTTCCACACTCATTTTTTATATAAACTTCTAATTTTTGGGCTGAGGTTATAAATGTTCTTAACTATTTTGAAGATTTTAGCTTCAAATGTTCTTAAACTGATGTTCTTATTGTTAAACATAATTTGTAGCACCGGATGTGCAGTTGTTATTTTCCATCCGTACAAACCAACCGGAAGTACAAACCAACCGGAAGCAAAAATATACTTTATTAAATTGACTTATTCGCTACCCTGGCTGACAAGAATGAGATATAAAAGTAAATAAAAATAAGTTTAAAAGGAACTTGCACATGTACAACACTAAAAGCGATGTCTAATCGCCTTTTCTCAGCCTCTGTATGGAGTCTAGCAACTCTCTTAGCATTTTCCTAAATTTATTGGCGTTTTTCAACCTCGTGTTCTTTTTTTAAAAAAAGGTTCTTGTAAAAATGGGTGCTGGTTTCCATCAGTAAATGAGAAATACAACCGAAAAGTTTCAGGATTTTAATTTATGCATTAACCTATTAGTTGTTTTAATTTTGAACTTGCAAAGTTTAAGAAACCTGCCTTCCCAGCAGTGGCCACTTGTCGTTGCTAGTGTATAGGTCGTCAAAGGCCAAGCAATGTAGCACGGAATGACTGCGGTCACACCAGCGACAGAAATAATCATTTTAATTATGTTTGCTTGCCAATTATTTCAGATACAACAGCGATTATCTCTTCTTTGATCTTGAAAACAATTAAAAACGTTTTGGACGACGTGTTTAATTGGCTCGTTTGAAGGCACGAATACCTGAGTCAGCCTCGTATTCACGCCATGGTGCAATATTGAAGGCTATGAAGAACCGGACTGGCGCTTATCCAATATCAGGCAATACTTATATGTTTTCAAGTTATTGGCACGCGATATGATAGCAATAACTTGTCTCCCTACTTGAACGCTTAAAGGTAACAACTTTTGCTGCACGTCCTTTTATTTTAAAAATATAAAAATCCATTCCAAAAATTGGCTATATTTCTTAGCAAGAAAACTGCAACACAGCAACGCTAATTTTAATATAATCAACAACATCAGTAAATTTTGATCTATATTTAGTATTCCACTGACCCCACCGCTATCTCAAGGCGTCGGCGGGTCTTCTGCCTCAAAATTCGGCTCTACAGACAATTTACTGGCCTATTCATTTTTAAATACAACGGTTTTAACAGATTAAACGTTTAGAAACCTTTTCCGCTTCTAACAATGTTGTTTGTTTTTATTGTTCACACCCACAGATTGATATCATGGTTTGGACTTTCGACGTGGTTCTCCCTTCAATCTCCGTTCTCTGCAACAACTACAACGCGATATTTATATTAAATTATGATGAACAACGAGGGTCGATATTAAGCTAATAGGCTTCCGTATTCCAGCTTTAAAAGTAGAATTTTACGGCATCACCTGCATCGAATGTTCCAAAGTGAACTAATTGCTGCAGCTGCAACGTTTTGACTGTCTTTGCTCCGGCATTGAAAACATATAAACATTAGACTAAGACGCGTTACTTTACACAACTGCATGCGCTAACGGGTTTTTAATACCTCTTCTTCTTGATACGCCGTGTTGAGCTGGGACGAACAACTCATGAGCACCAACTCCCAGCTCCTTCTTCCACAGATCTTGAACAACTCCCAGGAAAAGTAGAAAAATCAACTTCGCTAACATCGCTCACTCTTCAGTTAGTGCAGCTCAGTGCAGCCACGTTTGTGAATTCTGTGTTCTTGTTCACGTTGCCGAACGGTGTTTAAATATTCCTCCGTTCTGAAATTGGAAGGAAAGTCATCGATATTCACGGTGGATCAATTCAACGTTATTATTATCAAGTACTAGATACATACCTATATAGCCTACTTTTTACCCTGCAGCCAGGTAGACGTTCACTGCATTCTTAGACTTATCTATCGTTATCTTCGTTAAAATGTTATTGACCTGCTGAAAGGAAACAATTTTAATTGTTTTAGAAATGATTTTCGACATTATTGAAAACGTACTCACCTCCAACTAATGCAACCTCGCCAGCTTATTAAGGTCACTAAATCTCTTCCGTAAAAGCGCTTCAAGGCCGGAAAATTTAAGGTTTCTTGCGAGATATTTTAACTCATAGGAGGTTCACCCTCTGCTTTGCTTTAGACGACAGAATGTTTATTTTTATCGGAAATGTTACCTTTTAGATTAATTTCATTTTAATTATCATGGGAAATGAGCCATGTCCGCAAGCCGTATGACGTCACAAGACCCGAAGGGCTCCTCGCCCACCCACTACATAACAATATATCCTAGTCTACAACAATCTGTTACGGCTTCCCTTCATAACTCAATTTCCTGCGTGTTAATGTTTTGTTGGGTCTGTTAAACATTGAAAAAGAAGAAAGGGAAAAGGGAAAAATCGTTCAAAGACCCAAGCAAAGGCATTGTATATATTTGTTTTCAATTGCACATAATCCAAATCTATTTATGATCCAACTCTGCATGATACTTAGAAAACACTTTTTCCTTTGTGATTTAAGGAGATAACAAGACTGTAATTAGTATGTATAAAGAGTTATTACAGCCGCTTAGGAGGCAATTTGTGTTGGCTGTCGAATCAAACCTTCCTGAGTACGTGAACGAAGACATCGGCATCTCATTGTCAGCAAGGAAAAGAGGCCAGCTATCTGCTTGTCTATCGCATACGTTCATCTTGAGGCAAAAAATAACGTTTTCTTTCCTGATCACTGCGACGTAGAAAAGACAACTGAGACACTAAATCTACAGTCTTGTACTTTCTACACCCTCGCCCTCATGTTCAGGGCTATAACCTTACATCCTTTTACATCCAAGAGATAACTGGTTTGATAACAAATCTTACAAGGAGAGGCAGCGATCAGCTGGATGTTCTCCACTGCGCTGTAACGAAACTGATAAATTCCAATTGCCAGATAACTGGAATATTTTGCATTAAACAAACCATAGATGCCTTTGTTCTTTCAGTCGACGAGGAAAACTACCTGATAATATAGGATCAGAAATCAAACACTGACTGCACAACTCTTACCCTCATCCGTTCCCGGCCACTCTCCAGTTTTAATCCATGTCAAAACCAACTGATTCCAATTGTCCAAACATGTAGTATATGTATTCCTGTATCCAAAAATGGGATAATTGGACCAACCTACTCCTCCCCTAAATCTAAATCTATAACCCCAACCTTGACTCTACTCCTACACTAAGGGAGGGTTGGTGGGTGTTTCCCAGAAAACTCGTTAAGAATCATACTCAAAGAAAGCAGCTTTCTATATATAATCAAAGAACCGGGCATTTACTCAAATTTTGGGCACCCTAAGCTGTTGTTGGAATGTTTGTACATTTTATGTAAGATTCAGACGGCAGTTGATTCCCCAATACAGCCGACTCAATGCCACGTAAACTGTAAAACCCAAACAAACTAATTTCAGGAGGATATCGCGCCCGTGTATACTGATCATCTGCCAAGATTATTGCACGTCTTTGTCGGTTCCAATTAGGCTGTTGTATGAAATGGCAAACAGAAAAACTGCAGTTATAGTTCTGCAGCCTATCTTTAAGCTTCAATCACTTTAATGTGTTATATGGATCTCTCTATCAATATGAATTAAATGTAATCCAGTCAGTTGGTGCCACGTCACTTCCAATATCAGTCAAAGAATAGTAGTCGCAATAACATTCAATACTTTCTTCAAGGGCCATCTGTCTAGACTAGCCCTTATATAGGTATTATGAATGACCTGCACTCTAACCCTGTATATCTTTCTTCCTTTTCGATTTCGTTTTCTGAAACTTGTATATTGAATTAAGAGTGTTAAAATAAATTTGTTGTTGTTGTTGTTGATGATGATGATGATGATGATGATGTTGATGCTGTTGCCGTTGTAATCATACTACTGACTTGTGTTGTTGAAAACTATATGACAGTATGTTAATGGATTAACTGACGAAAAAAATATTGATGTGCATGCGGTAGAGCAAAATTTCCGTGTGGCCAACTGACGTTCACAGACGAGGCGGAAAAGCAATCCTATACTGGATAACTAGCATTCGGTGTCTACAGAGTCGGAGTGTGCATAAATTAAACATGCATCAACAGAAGATTAAAGGTGGTTCCACTTAAAGTTGAGAGTAGCTCCCTTTTGCTTAGTATTTAAAGTTCACTCTGAAAGAAACAGTAGGTAAAATAGGTTGTTGTAAATCTTGTAGAACATTGCAACACCAGCGAGATAAATTGACAATCATCAGATTCTAGTGAGTAATGAGCTGTTTTACAGCGTACAAGGTGTCATGCATACAATGTATAAGGGTGTTAAAATGATACAGCATAGGCAGAGAAAACCTGACGTTTATTGCAATTCTATAGAAACAAGTCTCAGCATAAACTGAAGAATTAGTGCTTAAGGCTGATCTATCTAAATCTATAAGCGCCAGATTTTAATTATATCATTATACCGATACGTCGTATTGAAAGGGATCATGCTATCACCACTATTCGTAAGATTCCTTACACTTTTCAGTTTTTTTGTTTTGGTTTTTTTTTGCAAAAACCTTTTTATATAACTGAGAACGTTGAAAATGAAACAGTTCCAAAATTTAAGAACATGCTAAGAACATGCTTAGAATAATGCTTGGGATACTTAGAGAATATTTATTTGACACACTGTATTTAGGAGACAATTTTTGTTAACTGTAATATAATACCTAATGCTCCTGCAACATCGCCTGATGGCTGCTCAGAATGTGAATATACAAAGGAACGCAACTGGTGACATTTGTATATCTTTTAAGGAAACATTCAACCTGTTCAATTAATATTCTTTGATCACATTACGTAGTATATACCCAATCCCATAAAATACAAACATTTCAAAAACATTTGAGGCTTGAATTATCAAAATATTGAAAAGCATTCAGCATCAGCCCCAAAATTAGACGTTCTTGTATATGAAAAAGATAATAAACAACCAAATGTCACCATCATATGATGCGTTTAAGGTATTATGATATGTTCTTATACGGGACATTTTCATGCAGTGTGAGCCGGAAAGGCCAGTTTAATACCTAGTTCAGTAGTTGCTGTAAACAAACCCTAACAGGTCTGTGCTGCACTTACTTATAACCGTGGCGGTGTCTTGATATTGCTCATGTAACATGCTCCTGGAAATTGACAATTTTTAATAAGCCAATTTATTGGATCTTCATAGCTGCAAATCTTGCGCTTTACTTGCAAGCACAATCTTATTCTTTAAGTAGGATTATTTTTCTCTACAGTTCAACCAGACATACTAGGTCATTCGCAGTCAGTTGAATCTGGTATAACGACGTATATCAGTGAAATGAGTGATAATCCGACATTCTGATCCACAATTCTGAATTAGACATGGCACCCTATGAAAGAGCAATATCTTTGTCTATTGTAACTTAACCTTCAACTTATCCTTGAAAAAATGACTGACTTTTAGAAAGTCAGACTATATGATATAAAATGATATGATATGATATATGATATGATATATGATATGATATGATATGATATGATATGATATGATATGATATGATATGATATGATATGATATGATATGATATGATATAGACAGATACCCTCGGGGTTTTCGCTCAGATCTATAGTGTAAAAATGTATGTCACTGACTCTACAGCATTGTGTCTTAAGAGTTTTAAGAAATTTTCTTGCACATAAAATATTAAGAAAAAGTGCAAATTTGTGTGTGTGGTAAAAATGCTACTTCTCTGGTTTACAAAGCATCCCAGCCAATTGACACGTTTAAGCTCGAACCATCACTACAGTTTCAAATGTTTACCAAAAGCGCAACATAACCTTCGAGTTAAATAGTAGGAAGAAGAGGGGAAAATGAAGAGGAAAAGAGGTGATGAATATTTTAATCTCTGACATCCATGGAAAATGAATCAAATACTTATTGGCTACAGAGCTTAAGCAATGTTTATGGCCTATTTTTTTAATTTTTCGTATGAACCCGCTGAATTGTCCGACCTCTCGGCGTCAGTCAATTGAGAAACTCACGTAAAAAGAAGGTGACAACGACAAACTATTGCACTTGACTTGTGAGTTTTCTTTGGAGACATCCCTTTAATTGCTAGCAACACATATATATTCTCTTGGTCGTGATGACATAGAGAAAGTAAGGAACAGGTAGATGACATTAGAAGGGTTCTTGTAGATCCGTGTAGATTGTCTTAGTCATTTGAGACAAAAATATCTTCTATGCAGAATTATTAACACGAGTAGCTAACATCAACAGCACAAGCTTGAATTTTCATTAGGTACAATTTCTAAGTAAAGAACTATTTAAAATTGAATCACAATTCCATGTTTCTGTTCAAAGGGGCAGTGGACACAAAAACTAGACAAAATCAATGCAAAATATTGCATTTGCTTTTGTGCTGAAAGTCACTTTCCGACATGAAGCTGTTGATTCGGTTACTTGCATCATCTTTAACAGCAAAACAGCTAAAACTATGGAACACTCGCTGGTGTCGTATCCGCTTTCAATGCAATTCTGGAACGCTGTTGAAGGGACAGCAAACCTTGCAATTATTCATGTTAAGGTGCAGTATTAAATTATTAACCGCCATTTGGTCTTGATCGAAACACATATATTTTGCAAGAAGCAAAGCAGATAAACCTAATTTCGACATATTCCTGACAAATACTTCATGCAACCAAAATGGAGCTGTAAAAGGCACAAATGAGAGAGACAGACAGATTGGGATTGTTTCATCAAAAATTGAATACGTTATGGGAATGGATTAAAAATGATAGAAAAAACAAAAGGAGACAATGAAGTAGAGTATTTGCAAAAAAATTTAATTAACATTTTAATATATAGTATATTATGCATTTATGGTATCTGTTTTTAATATATATTTTGGAACATAGGATATGTGCGTGTGTTTAATGGTTACGGTATTCATATATAAATATTATTTCGAAATTTAAAGTATATTTGAAAACGTGCATCATTACACGCACTAACCGACAAGACTTCCAGGTTTTCATTGACACGCACTCGCTAGCTGACGCAATCGAAGTAGCACTTGCCTCAAACCTATACTCGTCTGCAATCGCACTCGCAATCGTTTTTACACTAATATTCCTAACAGTTAAAATACTCACATTCATATTCATACTCATACTCACACTAATGCACACAAGCAACAACAAATATATACTGCACCTAAGCTCCAAATTCCACTAACACTAGACGCTTTATACTGAAGAGTGAAGATGAAAGAGGCTCAAATTGGCCAAATTTAAGAACAGTTTAAGAAATAGTTCAAGCTGAGGCTCGATAATTATGAAACGTTTTCAGGTAAAAAGGTACTTATTTCATACAGTACATATACAGTAGTGCACGTCTGGCAACTTACATAAGTAACTTCTTTCACTAAGGCAAACTATAAGAAAGAGGGCAAATTAGGTGCTGCAATCTGAGACCAAAAGACTTTCAACAAGCAGAAAAGGTCAGTTCACCTCTAAATACTGATGTCGGTACAGTACATGTATGGTGCGAGGAATTTCCTTTTCCATTGCCTTTAGCTTGTTTCAAAATTGCTTTGTTTTTCTTCAATTTAAACCGCTCATAGATTGGTAGAAATAAAAACAACCTTAGAACAATTTGAGGCTGAAGTTGCCAAAAAAATTAAGAACAATGAGCGTCCGCACTGAATTTACTGGTTCTTAAAAAAAAAACACGCGTGCAAGATCTACCCAGAAAATTTTTCTGCAAATCGCAACGCATCGAGGCAAGTTTCAGAAAATATTCAGCACGTGCCACGCCCGCTCTTCCACATGCTACGCAAAAGAAGTTGCGAAGGCAAATTATAGAAAGAGTGGAACAATCTTTTACTTATCACAACACTGCGAAGCTAGTAGCATCGTGTAACGTATCAACTCTAACTAGCAATACTTTGCTGTCGTGAGCGTCCAAATCATTTTGTTTTCTGCTTTGTATCAGTTTACGAGCGGGGAAGATAAAGGTGAATCAGCCAAGAATATTAGAGGATCTTGCGAGTAACTCAAGTGGTTACCAAGAGAGCCAGATGTTTATACGGGCTAGCTACTAACACTGAAAAAGCTTTTAATCCTTTTTGCTTACTGCGGTCAAGCTACGTGTAAACATCACTATCTTTTGAAAAACTGAAAACATTTTTAGGCTAAAAAACTTGCAACGGTCCTCTTCTAACAAAGTTAACAAGCAACTTTGAAACATCTCAATAGATTACTTTAGCATTAGACTAGTATAGCGAAATGACACCGGGCTTCGTAAATGTATTTCTTTATGATATCAGACTATATCCTGAACTGCCGTAGTGAGCAGATTTACACAGAAGCTACACAAGGCAATGCTTTCGACTGTTATGTGATACTTGACGCGTGAAAACCATGATATAGTGGAGGGGACCTGAAAGCCTTTTTTAAAAAGCTTAAAATAGAAATTTTTTTAACAATGCCGGATTGGATCGGCTTTCTTGATAAAGGCCTTCACTTTAAACACTCGTGTAACTCAGTTTAGATAACGCTTCACCTTGATTTTCTTTTTTACGTTGTACACATATTTATAACATATACTTGTTAAATTGTCAGTCATAACAGATTCACTCTACTCTTATAGTTATTCACAATAATAAGATGTAATATAAGATGTAAGATGTAATATGTAAATTTATCAAATTCAAAGAGCAAGTTTTCTGGTTTCATATATATTCATGTGTTTTTTGCCAGAGCTTCATCACGCAAGCAAATGGAAGTAACTATTAAGGCTGCCTCAACTACCGTACCACAGGTCCTAGTTTTCTATTTTTATGACTGATATAACTTTTTAGAAATGACTGAAAAGCAAGAGTCAGATTTTTACACTTTCCTCTACTGCTTTTGTAGAGCTGAATCACGTGACCAAACTTGATCTTCAAACGGTATGGGCTATTTGAATTATTTTTTATCAAAAGCTTTTCAGCAAATCCAATTACTTTTTCTAAACAACAAACTACTGAGAAGTGATTTATAGGTTTTTTGTTGACGCCAAACAAAATATCAGAACGTAAGTCTAATACTAGTTAATAGCTAAAACACCCTGTTCTTACGAAACTCCCTCGTGGTGTTTTTAGATATTATCTAAAAACTTCGCACGAAATGCAGTTTTGTAGAAACAGCAAATGTTTTAGATTGTACGTGTCCCCATGGTATATTGTACAACTTTACAAGGGCAGACCACTGAAAATTATCTGAGTTGAGTTCGCGTGTCTTGCAGCGACTTTATAGTTTGAAATAGTTTTCAAATTATTGCTTTATTTTTTCTTTGTTTTAGTGTGCAAGCCTATAAAATTAAAGAATAGTCTTTCGGGCGGGAGAAAACAGCTCTGCGAGGCCAGGATGGCGAAGCGCTAGAAGCTAATTGTTATATTTAATGGGTACAGTAGTTGAAGTTCACGTAGAAGCCAAGATGACTTTTAATGACGTCCAACTCTTCGACATATCAGTAAAGAAAAGTTCCTTCAGGAAGTGGAACCAGTTCGATTCAACGTTCGATTTCATCGAAACCACTTCATTTTTACCGTGAGATAGGAACTGCAAAGTATTAGCGACACATTTGATCACTAAAAGAGCCTTTCTGCCAAAAGCATTTGGGTATCTCATCGGTTTTGAACTGTGTGTTTCTCACAAACAATATTAGTAGACACCATATCTTTTGTCTCCATTTACCTTACCTGGCGTAGCTTTTGTCTGACAGATTGACTAAAATCGGTTCAAAACCTTCACTTAAACTTGATGATAAAGCAACTATCACACCTACCATTGTCCCCTTTGGTTGGTGCGGCGTCCCCGATGTTCAGTTGAGAGTTAGTTCTTTCGTGCGATTTTAGTGCTTGAATAAACTGTAAACATTGCACAGGTCACCAAGCCTGGAGCAAGACATCAGGACAGGTGAACCAGGTTCAGACACACTAAGTTATTCATTAATTATGATTCATATCTTATTCTTGGTAGTTTCATTTTAACTCAGTTGTGCCTCTTTCCGCAAATGCTCAAATAAACACAACTTTACGTTCTTGGTCTTGGAAGCCGAAATTATTGGCGACTTGCAAAAATGTTGAGTTGAAATCCTTTAATTTTTTATGTCCACCGTAATTTATTAAAACCACTTAAAACAAAGGTACTTAAGGGAAATACTTTATTTTCTGCCATTTCAAAGTGCCATTAAGAGATAAGAGACATGCAATTTAAACTTGGTGCAAACTATACTAGTTTGACATATTCTAATTCTCAGTGACCAAAAAGAAGCTTGTATGGTCACGAAAAGCAAGTTTTGTTCTTATCAAATAACAGTATGCTGAAATGAATGATCCGTAGATCATAAGAAAACATCACGATCAATATTTTAGCAAACTTACATTTTACATTTTAAGAACGAGAGTTACTTACCTAATTCCCAATTTCAAATTTCAGACGGAATTAGTATGGTCCTTATCGCTCGTCTGCTGTTCTTGAATAAAATTTGTGCAAAACTAAAATCTGAATAATTATTTAATCATATGCAGTTTTAGAAACAACTAGAATAACGATTAGTGTACATTTATCAAATAATTTTCTATTGTTCCGTCTGCTCATGTCAGCCTCGAGTGTCGTACGTGACAAAAATGAAAAATAGCAAATCGTTTCCGTGCATTGGTCGACTGAAGGACAAGTATGTAAGGCCATTCGTCTGGTTAAAGCAATAAAGGGCTGCCATTAGGATAATTTATGCTCCTTGGAACTAGTACTCAGTATACTGTATATCATTCAAATTCATCTACTTTTGGGGAGACACCACGTATTTAATTGCGCCAGGGAAGTAAGTTACCCAACGAAAAAGTGCTGGGTTACAAAGAATTCACGCAAGTACTGGAATTTCTATCAGGCTATTGGTATGATTAAATATATGAACCAGTCAGGTTTCTGTCAAATATAGCCAAGGGCTACACTAAAAATCAGTAAAAAATACATGTGTAATACCCACGAACATATTCTGTTGAATTGGAGAAAGGGTTTTCTAAACCGGTTTCTGAAAATCGAGTAACTAAAGATATAGCCGAGAAAACTTTAGTTCGATTTGCAACACTGATCGAGGCCTCTGGAAACTTTTTCCTCGAATATTGTTGTATGGAAACTGTTAAGATATGCGTTGCGTGAGATCAACTTGAGCCCGCCTTACCAAAGGAGTTTGGCGCAGTGATAAATTAGATCATCGGAGTTTTTCTTTTTTCTCCCTCTTTATAAATAAGTCTTATGAGCTTCTGCTTGAAGTAAATAAACTTTTTTCTTTCTCTTTTTTCATTTCAAAACGAATAACATTAGACCAACAGAACGTTTTTGGCAAACCGTGTTATTAGATACATAATGCAATATAGACACAGTTCCGAAAAGTGAAAAGATAGAAGAAACTGGATCGTGAGTTTGATACTGGTCTTAATTACTCAGAACCACAACTATTCGTACGAATGTTGTCCTTACCAATAAAGGATTAATGCACTGGCTCTTCAGCTAATAGGCTGTAATACATTGCATTTACTTAAGTATGTCCAAAATGATTAGAAAATACCATTCTAAAAATATCGTTGGCAATGCGGCATACTAATCGTAAAATTGCCATTTTTTATCAACCGTGCATTCAAAATTCATGAGATGAGTCGGGTCCAACTACGTTTGTGGGTAGTTGCCAACTCGTCTGTCAGTAGCCAGATCATACAAAAATCGTGTTAACTAATTTTTCAAAAACACTATCATGATCAATCTCTAGGCTATTTGTCGAAACCTGCATGTTATAAACTCATTTGGCTGGTTTCTTTTCAACACCCCAAGCATCAGTCATCAAATCACTATCAGCATCTGTGCATTAGGAACTTGCTTATTTGCATATTTTATCAACTTATTCACATGTAGAAAGCACTAGAATAACAAAACTACCAAAACGTTTGAAGTGTGAATACAATCAGTACTAAAAGCATTGCAGCCAAAGGTCAAATACACGCGTTCAAAGGTCATTATGACGTAATAAATGTCAAAGTGGCGTCCTATATCCTATAACCTATATGTCCAGAATTAAAAAATCTGCAAATTTCTTTATATGCAACGTTTCCATTGTTTCTTTCAGACTTCTTTGATTAAATTCGCGTTCAAATGCCCCTAAACTTTGACCATACACGTCATTTGACGGGAAATTTAATTTTTTCAATTAGCTGTAACTTTTGGCTGTTTATTTCAATTTTAAATGGCGTTTTTAAAGAATATTATCTGTTTAGGTCCTGCTCGTTTCTTTCCAAGTGTTTAAAGTTCCGCCAAAAACTAGCGTCATTGATAACGTCTTACTGCCAGCAATAGTCCCAAAGATCATTTTTAAAAAGTAATTGCAATTACAGACGAAAATTGTTCCATTTACGATCCTTATAGTTTTGCTCCAAATGGAATAAGAGGTGTGTCTCTGTGAGCAAAAGCTCTTTTAAATAAATAATAAATTACCCTGCGAGCAGAGATCTCTCACATCGTCTCGTTCTTCGTGGCCATATGGGAGATCTCTGCTTGCAATGGTAGGAATAAATTAGCACTTGTCTTATTTTTTAAAGACTAACAAAACAGCACGAGCGAAGCAAGATTTATTAGTTCCAAATTGCACCGGACTCCATTTGATTACAGGTACAAATCAAATGGTTGGTCTCTCATTAGCTGAAAGTATATAAGAAATGCTTGTTGTCAAAGATTTCACATCTGAACTTCAACCAACGTCTGCCAGGAATATCACTATTGTCATAGTAGCAGTTTCGTTATTGGCATCTGATATTTTAACAGCTAAAGAGTCCATATCATGTACCGAATAGTCCATTTCACGGTTCCCGAAAGGTAACCAAGCCTCTACATGAAACCGAGGCGAAGATTGTACTGGCACAGCTAGCGAAGTGGAAATAATCATCTTTAAAAAGAAACATACTAGCATGTCTATTATCTCCACTTCTCTAACTGTGCTAGAACAACCTTCGCTTCGGTTTCACGTAGAAACTTGGTTACCTTTCAGGATCTGTAAAATGGACGGCTATTTGCCAAACGATCATCAATTTTACAATAATAGCACAGGAACAAAAATGCACGGTATTTATAATACAGTACAACACAATTTATACTAAACCGTAAAAAATTCAGCGACGATAATCACACACAATGAATCATCTCGCAACGTCGAGCAAACGTTTGTTACCAAGTCGCTCACGGTCGCGCATGAAGTCGAGGCTAGTGTGATAGTCAGTCAGTCAGTCAGTCAGTCAGCCAGACGAAAATCGCTCAAAATCGAATGGCAACCAGCTTGAGCCCGCGCACAACGGCAAGATTTGTATGCGTTCAGTTCTCCTTCTTCGAACGCAATAAAATACAAAATATATAAAACGTTGTCCAGCCTCTCGCGAGAACTACGGAATACCTACTAAATTGCTATAATCTATATTTACAACTTTGAATGAAAGAGAAAAACGATTGATCAGAAATTTTATACCAAGAAAATTGTATTTCTTGTAACTTCGATTCAATCTTCAGTAAACGTTCTGGTTATCACTTGTAACTGTAAGCTGTGCCTTTCTCGCATTCTTGATGCCATTGACTGTCTAGGAAGCTGATTTCTTGCCGAACGATTTGTCAATACTTTCGAAACATAAAATTACACAGAAATCGATACCTTGATATGGTCACTAAAAAGAAACTCGAAAACCTTCTGTGGAAAATATATTTCGTAACTGTTTTTCCCTTTGTGAATGAACATGTTAAAAAACATAAAAAATCTTTGACACTTGCGTAACCGCCGGAACAGTTTTACATCAGCAATCAAAGGTCTCAGTTCATTAGCTATTTGGAAGTTTCGGTTTCCCAATTATATCCGGCCCGTCCAAACAACTCACAAGACAGCTCTAGAAACATACTTATCAAATTCAGGTGAAAAACTTGTTTTCCAAATGTAGGACCAATTTATGTTGTTTGTTGTCATTATTATAGTTGATTTTGTTGTTGTCACCGTCGTTAATTGTTTTTGTTGTTGTTGGAATTGTTGTTGCTGTTGTCAGACTGGGATTTCAGTTTTGTTGTTGTTGTTGTTGTTGTTACTAGTGCTGTTTCTGGTAATATAACAATGGTGATGATGATGATGGTGCTTGTGAAGATGCCGGATGAAAATGTGCTGTTTTTGTTATTTCCGTCTAAATCGCACTAAAGAACTGACTCTCAACTGAAAATCGGTGACACCGCACGAACTATTGTGGACAATGGTATGTTATTTCTCTCTTTAAATCCTTCTCTTCAAGCTTACATTGGAGCAGTAAGTAAATGTAAAATTAAATGTAGAAATTAGTGAGTACAAGCTTGACTTGCAAACACATTCTTGACAGTGAATGATGAAGAGTGATTTGAAACACAAGAATACAAGATTCTTTGATCCCGCTTGTAAACTATACTTCCTCAATTATCGAAAACTAAAACTTCTTTAATAATAAAGATTACATTGCTGCCGACAAAGTGTTCCTTAGCACACCAAAGAAAAGAAAGTAACAAGACGTTAAAAACGTGTCTAGAAGACATTCAGAATTTTTGAACAACACTGGCATTGCTCGAAAATGCACCAACGCTAGTACTTTCGAGAGATCTTTTATCAGTTTATGTGCAAATCGCTTTCAACATTTTCTGGGGAAGCAAGACCAGCAAAACTTCTTCAGCATTTATGACCAGTACAAGATTTGTCCAACCTAAACTTCATAATCATACTCACCAAGCCCTTGATGTTCTTTTAAGTTTGAGATCCACTGCCTCAAATCAAGTCAGATTGCATGAGCGCATTCGATTCAGTCAGACATCAGTCGATCTGCCAGAAATGGAAGACATTTTGCAATTACCGTCAACACATGCATGTGTGTATTAAATTGTTGAAACACCAAGAAATACCGTCCGTTACTCCAACAGCCTCAGACTGGTGAAGAGAATTCAAGAATGTGTGAAAAATTCTCTCGCAGGTGAACAGAACTTTTTAGGGACACTTGGTTTGAAGAGCCGTATGCTTCAAATTACTAACCAAGACTTCGTGTGATTCGCACTTTTTCCAAAATTAGTGCATTACTTCTGAAATGTGAGCGGTGTCTGTCGTGACGACAAGTTTGAGTATTTCATTTTATACAATGTATTCCCTAATTACAGATGAGCCATATTTCAATTTCTTAATGTTTCTTAAATCAAGTTCAAGCATTTCATCTTCATCTTTGCTAAACTTAAGGAATTCGTTTTCAATTTGAAAAGGTAGGTTTTTACCAAGATTTTTTATTTGCTAAATAATACATATAAATTTGTGAGCTTGGAAGTTATTGAAAGCTGATGTCATCCGCACACGATAAAAAGTAAAAGCGGTAAAGCTATCTGTTTCAAGGTGTTCCGCAGGTTTTTGATTACTGTGTTGAAAGCGTAAAAGGTACTTGATGAGTCATTTTACGTTGCGCTACTTTTGAGTAAGAAAGTAGAAAGACTCAATCACTTAAATAACATATGACTTATGCACGTATTCAAGACTGTTACTGAAGAAAGTTTTAAGAGGGGTGATATTTCTCAGAAGTACAGTATAATTAGCTAGATAGACATCAGGGCATCTGTTCGAAATCTAACTAAGTAATTGGTATTTTCTGGCCGTAATAGTGGGACATTAAGCTCAGCACCTCATTACTACACGTAATATCCATCATTGACAGTTGAAATCATATTACTAAATCTTTTCTTGAATATACTCTAAATGAGCGAGCAAATTACACAAATTTAATGGCAGATAATTGGACGTTTGTAGAAAAGTAATAACGAACATTAGCTGATGATGACGGGGCAAACACAAAGAAAAAATACAAGAGGTAAATTGAAATGTGTTTCACTTTGAGGTAAACTATACATAGTTGTACTATCTTTCCCAGTTTACATGTAACTTCTTCGCTGTAGTTATTGACTATGCAGTTGCTTCCAACATGCGCGGGAGAATGCAATTACTGAATGAATTAGCGTGTCTAGTATTACCGACATGTACTGTGTTGTGTTCGGCTCTGTTCTGTTCTGTTCTGTTCCATTTAATTTGTCCTATTCTGTTCCATTCATTCTATTTCATTACATCTATCCTACCCTATATCTTATAGTGATCTATTCTATTCTGTTCTGTTCTGTTCTATTCTATTCTATCAGTTTACTCTACTCTATTCTATTTTATTCTATTCGCTATTCTGTTTTATGTTGTTCTTTTTTGTTCTGTTTTTATATCCTGTCCTAGCTGTCCTGTCCTATTTTATTTTCCTGTTCTACTCAGTGTTTTATTCTATTCAACATGTACGAAAACATATATAGCATATAGCTATGAATGTCAACTTCACAGCAATCAGTACAACCATTCAGACGCCAATACTTGTTGTATATGTTGTACTAGTCTGAGTAAAATAGTATTTTTCAAGTTGTAAAATCACGTACAAATGAATTTGCTTCTGATCTCTCAATTGTTTTCTTACAAGCTTTTGCGTCGGACTGCTAAATGCGCGTTCGATTCAAGTAAAATCTATATAGCGCTTGGAAATGATATGACATTTCTATCAATACCCCATACTCTATATATTGAACCTGAAGTAGACTTATCAAACAGAGGAACATAACTGGTCTATTGGGACAGCTTACTGCTATTTAGAGGTCAAAGCTCACAAACCTTATCATTACCGGAATTACTCAGTTGTTCTTAACTGTCATATATTTTCTCATGGCTGAAAATCGACTAAAAGGCCTTTAGGTGCTTTTGCATGTTCTGCGTTTGTATTCTCCTACGACAATACATGTATATATTGTTTGTATTAAATGAATAAGCAGTAACAACACTCATTAGTCATTTACTGTGTGATGCTGAATGTAATTGCTTGCTGCCGCGTTTCACCATTTTTATTAATTTTTTTTCTAAATATTTTCATTTCACTTTCAGCCTCAAATTGTTCTTTTAAGAACAAATTAAAATTTGTTCTTATTTTTCAGGCGATTTGAGCTTCACTGTTCTTATTAAGTTTGTTTTTAAATTTTAAAAAAGTGTATTTCAACAGATCATGCCAGCTGGTTCTCGGTCATTTGGTCAAACTGACAGCAAGTTTCGGCTGAGAACGTTGGGAGACATTTGAAAGCACGTACGGCCTGGTACTGGATGTTGAGCTCGTCACAGAAAAACTATATGAGCTAATATATGTTCAAACTAACAGCAAGTTT
>JAOBRH010964625.1:0-13621 GCA_027575125.1 Umimayanthus parasiticus | reverse complement strand
TTTGAAATTTCAGTGAAAAAAAAAATTCAATGTAAAGTAATAATTATATTACTTTGAATTTAATTTTTTTTTCTCCGACTGACTGACCAAACCTTTTGAGTCAGAGGGCGATGGGAAACGAAGCATTTTAGTGGGATGGCCTTTAAATACATGTACTGCATATCAAAACATTAACTATAACAATGTTGAAACTACTTAGTATGCTAATGTTGAATAATTATAATAATTTTGTTTATCATTGTAAACTTTGGTTGCCTGGCTTGTTGAAATTTGTAAGAATATTATATGTTTCTCATCATGCAGCTGGGCGCATTATCTTGAGTGCAAATGGTCCAAATTTTGTTCCTGTATGACACCTGCGAGCCCCCACAATGCAGAAAGTTATTGCTCCAAAACCAATATGACTACTGAAGCAATAACATAAAAAAACACACAGATCTATTTGATTTTAGGCTGCCAATTTGATTTGAAGTTCAATCATTTCGTCTTACTAGCAGATATATAAAATATGGGTAAGATTTAGTTAGAGGTAATAAACTGTGAGATGACACCTGAGATTTGAGTCTCACAATGAAATGGTGAGGGTTGGAAGGTCTGCCTTTAGTCTTTACCCTTCCAGATACTGGCTTGCATAGTGTTTAAAGGGTTTTTCACAAAATTTAATAAAAAATTTATAGAAACTGGTGTCTATACATCCTGACCAGTGATCATGTGGCATGGTAGCCATATGCATTGTAAATGCCTGTTTTGGTCAAAATATAGATTACAATTTATCAATGTGGTAGATAAAAATGAATAGAAGTTAAAGTAAATTCCATTTACATATAATTAATATTTATTAAATTATATATTAACTAATACTACCTTTGATAGCCACTGTACTGATTTAAATTATTTAAATATTATTCTTTGAAAGTTTCAATTTCTGTATGTCTGTATTATTGCAAACTAAAGTTGATGATGTCGTTGTTGTCGTTGTAGATTATGAACTTGCAACTAGTGTAACTTGTGCACAAGTTGCTAGACAAACAGTATTCATGAATATTTCTGAAATAAAGTAGTTTGTATTTTAAATAATGTCTCAATTTGTTTCAGGCCGGTCTTGAAAGATGTGATTGCAGTCATTGTATTCTGCATAATTCCAGTTGTTGTTGGAGTTTTTGCAGCTGTCTCATTTCTCCCATCCCTCGGTGCACCAAAACTTCCTAGCTTTGATGATCCTGTCAAGGTTAGTACAGGCAATTTCAGCCAGAGTGAGCTTGACATTTTGGCTTTAATCCTACATGTAGAATGGCCAAGCTATTTTTACTAACAATCCACCAAATAATTACCTGTTGTTTTCCTTTAGTTTATGAGATCAAAGTGCATGTATTCTGTGTCAGTTCATTCAAAAATATTACCAAGCATATGGCAAGGTCCGAGCCAAGTTAGGCTGTTTATAAAGCCCCTTGTTATTTTGTACATTTAACTTGGTGAAAATATTAATCAAAATCAAATGGAGTGAATAGGTAGCAATGCATTCAGTACTGTTTATCTTTTGAAGCCGGATTAAGTGTTCTACATGAAACCGAGGCAAAAGTTGTCCCTCACAGTTAGAGAAGTGGAAATAATACGGACATGCTAATAAGTTTCTTTCTTATGATAATTGTTTCCACTTCTCTAACTATGCCAGGACAATCTTCACCTCGGTTTCATGTAGAAACTTGGTTACCTTTTAGGAACCATGAAATGGACTATTGCATGCTTCTTACAGTTGCACATATAAATTTGTGTAGCAGCGTTTAGTTTATTGATAATGTATACAAATTATATGCAACGTGAAGGGAATAAACATGGAAATAATAATCATAAGTTTTGATTTGCATAACTCAAAAAATAATAACGTTATGTACACATCTTGTGGGAAATCAATAAAAGGAACACGCCACTGCAAACAGATTATAATATTTGAAAAGCTTAAAAATTAGCTGAGTAAGTTGGATTTTTGCGATATTTTTTTTTTCATAATTCCCAATTATTGACGGCTATCTACATTTTGACTGATCAAATTGTGTTTGCTTTTTCATCAAGGTGAATTGCGCTGTTACTACTTTTTCATTCCTTTTAGTTTGAACTTGGTATATTCTACGGGTGTGTTAACTACTATTAAGGATGCTGTTCAGTTTGACCCTCTACCAGAGTAAAAATGCTCAATTGTTCTTGATTTCAATCTTTTGTGAGCAATCCCGTTAAGGTTACTGTTCAGTTTGAGCGGTGTTTTCAGTTAATGGAGTATATCTCTGTTATTTCGTGTCCGGTAACCCTATAAACCTATATATCACTGAAAAGCTTATTAAATTCTCTAAATCGCCGTTTAATTTTTATTTAGCAATTTTAAATAAATAAAGAGAAGGAACGCCTTGTTTTCCGACCTTTGTTTTCACTTACTGGAGTTCCAAATCGAACGTGTTGCGTTTGATAGCACCAATTATTACGTTTTCATATTTGACACTATTTGCAGTCCAAAACCGTGTCAGCGTTTTTTGAATGGCTGCTTTGCTTGTATTTTACAGCCAAAACCTCAAAATAGCACTTTCGTAATCGAAAGCGGCGGAGTTTTGTCGTGATAACTTGAAAACCTTTTAAAAATTCAAAAAAAACTGCTGACACGGTTTTGAACTTCAATTATTTAGCTATACAACTGCCAAATTTCAAACCAGTGGACGAAAAATTGCCCGAGTTGGAACCTCGAGTGTCTCATAGTTTTGACATAAAAATAGTCTCGCGAAAAAAGCCTTTAAAAGTTTTGGCGTCCCCTCAAACCCACAAGTTTCCGGTGAAATTTTTCTGTTTCAAAATCTCGTTCTGTATATGAGGTATCACAATATTTTTTCGTTGATTTAAAGCTTTACCTCTAATCTATCCATATGGCTAACAATCTCATTTTTTTCATTTTCTTCGGTTTCAAACTGAACAGTAACTTTAATTTATTTTTTGGGTTTCTCATATCGAGGTTATGTGATGCTTTCTGATCAATCGGATTGGCTAAAACGGTAAAAACCTTCAAACTATGAAATGATCATAACTTTTGAAATTATATAATGTATACTTTAAATTATTCAATTATATATTTAAAAATACATCGACTTAAAGTTTTGTGTTTTAACAAGGATTTTTTACATTTTGTTAACTACTTTTATTTGTTAACTACTTTTTTATTCAACTACTTTAATAATGCTCAATTTTACTGTCTTTCAATTGAATTTCACTTTTTAGGGATTTGAACCAAGAGGAACTGAACTCAGTAACCGTGTGAACGTTCTTCAACATACTTTCGACGATGCACTGAGTAAAACAAACACTCTGACGTTTAATATACCACAGAACGCTACTTACACCCCAAGAAAACGTAGATCGGCGTTTGTCCAGTGCAGTGATAGCATTAATAAGTGGGACTATAAACTTGTTTTTAAATCTATATCGGGAGCATCTCTATTTACCGTTGAGAGTCTGAAGGCAATCTGTGCATTGACAGAAAAACTCGTTCAATCAACAAGCAGCTGTCCTAGTTTCTCGGTTGGTAACTACGTCGCAAAGCTGAACAACCGCAGCTCCTGTCGCGACATTACCGCAGAGGACGTTACAAAGACGCTTTTGCTGGTAAAGAACTGTTCAAGTAATTTTACAAAGGGATTACTGAAAAACAACAACAGTCCTGGGAAGTGTACTGATTTTAATGCCATCTATAATATCCTGGAGTATCTTTCGGACAAAGCCTTCCAGTCTCAAGAGAGCGTAACCAAGCTGAAATATTCTATGGCTATGTTTCCAAGCTACCATATTTTTGCGGAGAATGTTTATTACAAGTCATTTGAAGGTCTCTCAGATCCTGAGAGTTATCCCAGAGATGGTGATGTTCAGCTGGCAGCATTTAGCTTTGGAAACCTGAAGAACGACATATTCAACAAAAAGTTAATATCAGATGTTATTTACCCTGCTCTTTCGATGGCATTGGTGTTCATAATAATGGTGACGTATCTGCAGTCCATAATTCTGACAATCCACGCTCTAGAATGCATCATTTTCGCTTTAGTGATCTCTTACTTTACGTACCACATCGTTTTTGGCATCAAGTTTTTTCCATTTCTAAATGTAACTACTTTCGTGTTTCTTGTCGGAATCGGAGCTGACGACGCTTTTGTGTATTACGACATCTGGTGCCAGACCAAGCAAGCATTCCCGAACGCAAGCGCTGTTGAGTTAACCTGGAAGACTCTGCGGTACGCGGCACTGTCCATGTTCGTCACAAGTTTGACCACTGCCTCAGCGTTCTATGCAAGTGCCTCGTCAACGATAATTGCAATTAAATGCTTTGGGATATTCGCTGGAACATCAATCCTGGCAAACTATCTCATGATGGTGACATATTTCCCAGCTGTGGTGTTGCTCCACGAACGCTACATACTAAAAAGGCCCGCTGTAATTCCACAACAGAATCTTTCCGAACAAGGAGAACCGGAAGCAATGGACATGGGAAGATCATCTGGGGATAAGCTGCACATTGAACCAACAGAAAAAATGGCATTTTCTTCCTCACCAGGAATCCATCACGCTCAAGATGACAACTTGGAAGAAAAGGTACCATGTATCTTGAGAGTGTTTGATTACCCATGTGTGTTCATAAGACCGATGAACGCCTTCTTTAGAAAAATTGCCTCCAAATTGTTTTTAAAATGGCTTCCAAACGCTGTGATCAAACTACGATGGATGTGGTTGGTTGTTTTCCTTGCACTCACGGTTGGCTTCCTCTGTGTTAACTTTGTGAAGCCAGGGCTCAAGTTGCCTGTAAGTAAAGATTTTCAGGTCTTCGCGTCTTCACACCCGTTGGAACAGTATGACTTGAATTATAAGAGCCATTTCAGATTTGAACAGACTCAGTCTGCAGGGAATTCGAATGGTAGGCAGATTATATTGGTGTGGGGACTCAAGGCTGTTGATAACGGAAACCACTTTGATCCAGACGACAGAGGAACTATCGAATTCGACAGCTCATTCGATATGTTTGAACCTAAGGCACAAGAGTGGTTGTTGTCACTCTGTCTTAGTATCACAAATAAAACTTTTTATGTACCAAGAGATCGAGATTGTCTCATGGCTGAGTTCAAAAAGGTCATGGCATTACCGTGTGGATTTGCAGGCCTTGCAGAACCATGCTGTAACAAATCTGCGTTTCCATACCAAAAAAATGTGTTTGGAGAGTGTCTTATTAAAGTTCTGCAGCGACAACCAACTGGGTGGTATAATGGCCCCGTTTTTGAGCCAAACACTGGTGAAGTGAAAGGACTTGTGATAAGTTACCAGTCGAACGCACCATACACGGACGAGTACAAAGTCACAGATGAGTTCTGGAATAAAATTAAATCATGGGCTGATGACATTCTGGCCAAGGCACCCCCAGGTTTGCAAAATGGCTGGGTAGTTTCCTGGGGAATGGGTTTTTACAATCTTCAGACTAATATTGCCAGCGGAACTTTTTCGTCTATGGGTATTTCAGTTGCCATCGCTTTCCTCGTCATGCTGTTGACTACCCTCAACATCTTCATCAGTCTGTACGCCATTGTCACCATCATTGGTATAATAGCTATAACCGTGGGATCTCTTGTGCTGGCAGGATGGTACCTAAACATCTTGGAGTCCATCGTCATGTCAGTGGCTGTCGGTTTATCCATTGACTTCACAATGCATTATGGGGTGGCGTATCGCACGTCACCTGTGAAAGACGATCGTGACACCCGAGTGCGTTACTCTCTAGTCCACATCGGATCTGCTGTTACTATGGCTGCCGTTACAACGTTTTTAACAGGTGTGTATACACCTAATTCAAAAAAGGTTGTCTTCTGAATTGTTGCATTGTGCATTGCGCATTGTTGCATACCCAGACCGCAAAGCACCATGGATGTAATGAATTTTTAAATAGCATTGCAGGTACCTACAATGAGACAGCGACATTCGTGTATTAGTCATGGAAGCAATGTCGACCACAATGTTTTGCGGTCTCGTCATGCAACAATGTACAAATTCGTTACATCCATGGTGCATTGCGATCTGGGTATACAATAATGCGCAATGCACAATGCAACAATTCAGAGGACAACCTTTTTTGAATTAGGTGTAAATATTTATGTTTCGATAAAGTGGAACATAATTATCAACAAATGGTTGTAAGGTAGAGTGAGGTATCAGTGTAATATAAATTACCTTTTTACCGGTCGATATTACGATTGTTAAAATCGATCTTCTACCAATTGCTTCGCAATCAAGTATTTGCATTGAAAACGTTTGAACTTCTTGGTTGAAACTTCAGAATTTTCAAGAGTTAAAAAGTTGTTTGGGAGAAGCCACAAGTTTGTATTTCAAAACAGAAGTCATTTTTCAAAAGCATGTAGCTACAATCAAATGAAGTTGCTTTTTCATGCTTAAGTAAAATCATCACTATCCTGATGTTGGTATGACCTATGTGAAACTGCTTTTATTGTGATACCCTATACTCTTGGAGGAGGATTCAGAAATTACCACGCTTTATTGCTATCTAATTTTTAAAATCAAATCTGTAGTCTGGCGTTTTATTGTAGGCTGTCGACAAAAGCCAAAGAAAGCAAAACCTTCCAGCACCTCGGATTGTGATTTGTCAATGTCACATGCTACTCAGGGATATATTGGAAATCATGCCATGTTACATTCTTAACATTCGTCTTTCTACCGGGGAGGGGGTATACTACTAACAGTTCCTAGATTTGCAGCACTGTCACTATGTTGAGAATAATTTATTACTCCTATTGAACGTATTGAACAGTAGCGTGAGATTGAAACCTGCAGACAATATTTCTCTTGATTCTTGACAAGACCATATAGTGAGTAAAACAGAGTATCAGCTTATTGGAATTTGTATATGTAGGGTTGGGGTTGGGGTTGGGGTTAGTGTTACTATTAGTGTTGGGATTAGTGTTAGGATTAGGGTTGGAGTTAGTGTAAGGATTAGGATTGAGCTTTGTGTTAGGAATAGGGTTAGGTTAGTGTTAGGATAAATTAAAGTACAAGGCGTGACACAAGTGGACGCAAGGGTTTTTTTTCGTATAAATTTGAATTAATTAGTTGTATTACCAATTGATCAGCCCATTTATTATGCTGTTTGTTATTTTTCATTTTCTACAGATAATAGTTTTTCTTGATTAACCTGTTGTAAATTTCTGTTTTAATTTTTATAGCGTTGAAGCTTCTTCTGATTTTTATCCATTGGGCCCACGGGCCACAGTAATTGAGGCAAGCCATTGTGGTGACCCTGGCATCCACCGCATGAAAACGTTTGATATGTTTCAATTATAAAAAGGCTACCGATGTTTTCAAACGAAAGCGCACGAGTTTGGACGGGGCCTACATATTTAGAAATATACTTGTAATATTTGTAGCTAAGTCAATAATTGAAAGATAGTGAAATAAAGCGTATGACAAAATATTACGAACGACTTAATATAGAGTCCTCGAGTGCTATTTAGTTAAAATTGCCCCGGGGAATATGAAGGTTTCTGAACACACTCTGATATCCAATGAATGGGTTGTTGTAGGTGTCATGATGATGCCCTCTGTTGTCCTCGCCTACTTCCAGTTGGGTCAGTTCCTGATGATCGTCATGGTGATGAGCTGGTTCTATGCGACCTTCATCTTCCAGTCCTTGTGCGCCGTGGCTGGACCCAAGGACAACTTTGGTCAGTTGAGTATAACCAAGTGGTGTCGTGCTATTGGGCTTTGTAAAGTTCGACCAGAAAAGGCGGCACCGGAGCCGCTGCCCAAACCCGAGGAAGAAGTTTCGATGAAACGGGAAGAACAAAAAGCTGTGTCTGCAAACCTAGACAGCACCGCCGGGGGCACCAAAGATTCTAAGGGGGAATTAAATAGAGGGATCTCGGATCAGGAAATTCGAGAGACCTATATGTAGATATTGCGCATCATTAACGTAACCGAAAGTGACGTGGAGACCTATATGTAGATATTGCGTTTAGTTAACGTCACCGGAAGTGACGTGGAGACCTATATGTAGATATGGCGTATAGTTATAGTCAACGGAAGTGACTTCAGAACCGTAATCAGAAAAAATTCGTTGTACATAGATTTCAAAATTTCATAAATTTGAATTAAAACTAGCTCTCGGTAAAAAAAAGCTGCAACTTGCAGTTGATAATGATACATCTTTTGTACCTGTTCATTTTGATATCTAGAAAGTACATTGTGTTACAACTTTATTGATTTTTACTCTTACCGTTTTGAAGTTATGGGACTTGCCGCCATCTTCTAAAATGCTTAGATAAGTTTTGTTGTTTTGTCTAAAACCTCGCCAAAATCATGAAAACTGCGACAAAGATCTTGTGAGTACAGCTCTCGCCTCACTTTCGTTGACTGAATTATACATGCAGCGCTTGGGGCTGTATTAAAGGGTATAATAAATAAATAGTAGGATCTCGGAGCAGGTTATCTAGGAGAGAGGTATATAGATCTCACGTAGAGTTACATTTCATGCAGGTCATGTCTGATCTGAAAGGTCTTTATTGTTATTATTATTATTATTAACAAGATGTATCGCCTGATACAGCTTAACTCGCATAGGCTGTACAGTGACAACACGTTTGAGTAGTACAGTTAACAATTATTCTCTGAAATCGAGATGAATAGTGGCAGAATATCTACTGAGATGCGAAGCATGGAGTTGAATCTTTTAAAAGCCGCTATTCACCGAGGTCAGTTGAATGAATAATTGTATTAGCATGTACAAACTTGGTGACAATACAACACGTTCATATTGGCAAGATTTCTAGCTGCTTTGCCACTACCACAAAACGGGAGTTCATGCCGGCCATTGTTTGGCTCCGCAACTTACCCACCTCCCGGGAGGTGGACATTGTCCATTAACCAGAGATAGCGATCCAATCAGATTGCTTGAAATACCAATGACACCAACTTTGTATGTGCTAACAAACTTTACCGAGGTGCCGATAACAGTTACAGGACATCCTCACTGATATTGGTGAAACTGTATATATAAGTATGACAAAATGATATTTTGTAGATAAATATCAAAAGTATGACAACGTTTCGACTTCAGATATGTACTTTGTTGCTGTAAGAGATATACCAATAGGAGATCATTCCGGTGATCATTGGGAAGCAGAGACGATTCAGCATTTGGCTGTATTCCCACTGTCACTATTTTTAGCCGATTATTCCACGAACGCTCGGTGGCTATAATATCTCATATCCATCAAGAGCGAGTAGAATAATTGTTTTATTAAGTAACTGCAACTGTTTCGCCGAAGTTGTTAAAAATGAATCTTTTTCTTCAAGAAAATGTAGATTGTCCGGAACTTACTGAACAATGGAAGTCGTGTGTTCTGCAAGAAATTTTGCGAATCTATGCCGAAACATGAAACACCAAACATTGTCAAAACAATTCGGCAAATAATCTGGTTTATGGATGTTTCAGAAACTGATAATACAACTAAAAGCAGCTTTATACAGCTGTTGTTTGACTGGACTAAGACACAGCTGGCAGTACAAACAGGGAAAGAAGTGTGAACACAGATTGACTTGCCGACATGATTTGTGGCGCCCTCGCATAATAATGAGGAGAAAACAGTTGGGGGATTTTCCAATTCAGTTAGCGAGTATATTTGGTTTGCTTGTGCCCGATTCACAATGGAAATCTTGATGGCAGAGATACTTACGGTCACTTGAAGGATGTGGTCGTGAAAAAAACCTCCATAAAAATTTTGTTGCTAGAAACATTTTTAAACTGCTGGCGGCGCGTTTGTGGGATTTCGAGTGTTAGGTTTCTGGCATTCGTTTCGTTTCTTTGCAATTCGAATTGGATCCACTTGAAGTCTCTTTCTCATCATTCCGGACGAAAAACTGATGAGGTTTGTGTCGAGTGAAAATTCTGTGACACTGAACTTTTCCATATTAAAAAAGTCAAACTCATGAATATTGCTTGATATTCTGAGTATTTGAACCAATCAAGTTGTTAGAAACACAACAATCGGGGTGTACTTGATAAAATGTATCGTTATTTGGGTCCGCTAGGTCTATCTAATGTGGCTTTTTCCAGTGTTTTGATTGGTTAATATGACTTTTATTGTATTTTATTGTATTATATTGTATTAGTACATCGCTCTATTAAACAGAACATAGTGGACCACTTCATTCAGTTGCTCTGGATTTTGTTTTTCTGCATTAAAACCCATCCCGGCAATAAATACCTTGTTAAACGGTTTTTTGTTTGATTACATGCATCTGAATATATTTTTCTTATCAGTTCTATTTTTCTCGCCCGAAGACTCGCAAGATACGACGACCTGACAACTCTCCACAAAAGCCAAAAAAAACGTTTACTAAGTGATACATAGCATTTACACAAGACATCACCTTGCAAATAGTTTCTGCTGAATATTTGTCACATTTTGAAAGTAACAGCATTTAAAACTTGGATGTTTGAAGTATAAGTGATTTATTTATTTCTGAAAATCCCTTTTTATTTGAATAAATTTGTCTTTGTACATAGTTTGTTGAATGACTTTTCCCAAGAAAATGACAAAGATTTTGGTTGTGATTAGATTAAATACGATTATATTCGTTACGGTTACAGTAACATTCCTGTGGTTATTACTAATAATGACTCGCAGTGATATAAGAACCAGTAAAATTGAAACCTTGGATATTCTTATGGATTTAGAACGATAGAATGACGGCTTATGTTTGCAGTTCAAGTACAAGGAGGGGTGATACTTTGATCAGCGGAAAGACCATTTTTTTCTCCTAGCTATTCTATGTTATTTGATAAGTGTTTTTCAGGCGTAGCAAAGGCGTTGATCCGGTTTGCCTTTGTCAGCTGTTTTTTGTTAGGTGACCAGGGTAATGCAGGTTCTTAGAGGCGGGTTTTTACTGCATAAATACTGCCGGGTCACTAATGATGCTTTTATGACAATGACTTGCGTCTTCATGTAGACTTTATATGTAGTCACTGACACTAATATTTAGGTTACGCTTGATGTACTTAGTATTCTCGTCATTCTAGATTTTAGAGTTCTATTTGCAGCATTTAGGCTTCGTTTACAATCAAATATTTACATACTCTTTTTTCTAAGAACTATTAGACTCTGGAACTCTCTTCCTCCGGACGTTGTGTCTTCAATTTGACACTCTGAACTCTTTTAAACAGTTCGCAATGCCATCCATAAGATCGGCGAAGGTACCAAGACACTGACAGCGCTCTCGATATTAGAGTTGATCTAAATTTTGAGACTCCCATGCAAAGAGTATCTATTGTAAGTTCCAATGTCGAATTCACACTTCTTACTAAACAGGTTTCAGTTAATCACGGTTAATAAACAATTTGACATTTTAAAAAACCGTTTCCACCTCACGGCAGAGGCCCGGTAACGAGTTCAAATCCGCCATTTTAGGAGGTCGCTAAGAAGCCGTGAAATTCACTTCGTTCAGCGAAAGTATAACCTGTTCCAATTCTTTGTTCCATTAGTTTACATTTAACCATCGAATCGTCTATCATAGCGTTACAGGCACTGCTTGACAAATTTTCACATGGCATATCACCCGTTTCGTTCCGTGGAGTGGATGAAAACAATAACAAACCACACCCAGGTGAACAGCGTTCTTTAAGAATACAAACTGGCTTAAAGCCTGTGTAAACAAATTGCTTTATTGTTACAGCATTCAAATAGCTCTTTCAGAACTCGCGAAAACCTAGCAACACGTGGCAGTAGCAATGTATTTAAGTCAAACAAGTTTGATATAATCTAGTTTACAGTTTGGTGTGAACACAATGCAAGTTTACACTATACCAGATAGGATTTCGTGCCGAAACAAAATCATAGCGTTTTGTGGTTTTCACAGGAACGGTTTTCGCGGCACAAACACTTATCCGATGTGTGATAGTCTTGCGCCCGATGTTCGAACGGCACGAAAAACCAACAAATCGTTCCAAGTCTAAACAGAAGTACAAAATTGGTATAGTGTAAAAGAGACCATGCATGTGCTGCAAATATCCACGTGTAAATTTAAAGACGTTTAGCAAATCTGAGGCAAACGTTCGGCACTGTAGACCATTAATGATAGAGTAATCTCGGAGCATCAAAAATGTAGTAATAAAAACTAGGTAAAATTTAAAAGTTAAAGTAATAAAAAGTTAATGACAATCATTCATATTGTTACGTGTGTCTTCTTTGTTCCATGATGGGTGGATTGGTACACTTTCATTTAACCCGCCCTGGGCAAAAAATCCTAAAACATTAACGTACTCTAAAAAATTAAAGGAAAGATAAAATCAGTTCTCTACTTTCCGCAATCATTGCAGCAACTTGTCTCGTACGTACTCGTCATTTCATAATATATTAGAGTAAACGCTACAATGTTACGTGCACCTGACTGCTCGCAACCCAAGGCACCGAGACAAGGCAATTTGCACCAAACAATGCAGCGTATAACAAGGCCTCCAAGTCGGCAAGAGCGACGCCATCATTTACGAGTTGCGAAGTATGATTCCTACAAATCGCGCCTTCCCATCCAAAATCTTTGCACCAGAAGCTCAGATTAGTTTTATATGAAATAGCACGCTTGGACAGCCTGCGATGTGACATCCAAAAATCAAATGCGCATGCGCATTTCAAAATGCGACGAAGCGAACCTCCAAATGAAATGCCCGCGTTTACCTTGGAAATACATGCGCTCGCACATTGCTGATTTTGGGTGCGCGTGGGCACCTCATTTCGTGTGCACATGCGCAGAGGCACATGTACATGTACATGTAATTTGGAGGCGTACAAGGACACTTTATTTATTAAGAACGAGTTTGTTGGCCGGTTTGTTTTCTTCTGTTCCGTCTCCGTTTCACAGGGATGCTTCTGTCTTTGCTTCCGTCTCCGTCGTTAGTGTGAACCAAGCTTTAGATAGACGCAACAAGTTTTATTTTTAAACACTTTTTTTTAATTCTATACTTAAATCTAGTTGTAGTATCAGTGATTATTTTTCTGATTAATATTTTTTAGACCAGCACGTATGGCTTGGAAGTTCCCTTCTAGTCTTTTCCATTTCACTGAGATGTAATTGCTATTTCATTCTTTTGTTTTGATGTATATTAGCAGTGAATTACACCAAATCAAGTTGGGTGCTCATCTGTCACTGCTTACAGCTCCATTTAGCAACTGCGCAGCAAACATTCCAATCAAGAATATTAAATAACAACAATAATAAACTAATTTGATAGACGCACCAAAAACTCATAGTTCTGTGAGTGTAGAAAGCTGAAACGTTGCAGTGCAATACAACTAGAATGCATACTGTTTGCCCAGGATTCTTTGACTGATATGAACCACTTCCAACAGCACAAAAATCCAGGGGGTGGGGGTACTTGGGTAAATTTTACTGGGTATATGCCGCTGTCCTCTCAGGACCCCTACCCCATTACAGTCTATTCTGTGGCCATCTATAGACCCCATCTTAGTCTTTTTTGGCTGCGAATCTTCCTATTTTTAAATCCCTGCTTACCAGAATTTTCTTACCCCAGAAATCCTGAAAATGTGCG
>JAOBRH010960182.1:0-13631 GCA_027575125.1 Umimayanthus parasiticus | reverse complement strand
GCCGCACATCCTAAACAAGATAACCGAGTACCCCTCTCTCCCCCACCCCCAACGGTGTTTCACCGCCCTGACTTGTGCTTTATTAAATACCGAAATATTTGGTGGGCATATGCATGCTCTAGTTCTTGATACCCTCCTTCTGTTCCAGACCAAAGCAGCTTGAATTTTGATGTCCTGTCCTTGACTAGTTACCGAATAACCCTACTTTAGTCTTTATGCCAGACTCAGTATAACTATAAAAATGTAAGTTATTAAAACTGACAAAAGTGCCATTTGGCATTAGTGAACAGCGGCATATTCCAACGACATAATCAAATAGCCAATCTTACGTTGGTTACGAGTTTCAGAGTTTTAAACAACATTAAACTTTCCAAACCTTTGATATATTGTGTTCCTTTGTGTTAATGCAGTCCAACTTAGATATAAGTCGCGACCGGGTGTTCTACATTCGTGGTTCATTCAACTCCAGCGCCATTTTCCTTTGACAAGGCCCATTCCTCTCTCACTCGCTGCGCGGCCGGGTTTTATAATTACGTCATATCAGTCGAAGGAAGGCGCAGACATGTTTGACTTCCTAACTTTATTTTATCTAACTTTTCTCAACTATTTATTACACGTTCATGTTTTAACGGATTTCCATTTTTATGCTCCTCAATGACACGTGAATAAATAAAGTATTATTAGTTTTAAAAACCTCGTCCTTATTTATCAAACTTACAAGATACGCCAGTTTTTTATGTGATGTGAGAATGTCTAATTTGAGGCTGAAGCTGGATTTTTATCCTCAACCTTCTTACAAAAACTGAAGTTGTTATCAAAAAAGTGCACACTTACAGTTCAACTGCCCTTTTTGTCTTTTGCTATCAGACTGTTTCGTCGTCTCTCCGGTACCTACTGCCATCATTATTATAAAAGTACTATTCCATAGAGCGTGCACAAGCTATTTTTACTATTGTGTGCGGAAGCTGTGAAACCTCAAATGGCTTTTTCTAAGCTTACTTTTCATTGGTGACATCTTAATTTCCCATAAAACTTATTTGACAATGCAACAATTAAGTTTAATATTGTGTTATTTAAGAAATTATTACGATACTTCCGTCCCTCATATTTGAAGGAAAAGGCATTGGGAATTCTCAGGAGAATTGGGTGGGGGCCTTCGAGACTAAAATTGTTGTAAAAACCGGCGAAACTGCCCCAAACTGGATAAGTGTAGATGTTTTTCGGAAAAACGCATATCAAAAAATGTAAACTCAAGCAGTTGATTCTTTTTTCCCAGAATGGTCTTGAAAGAATAGTTTGAGAATTTCAAACAACCAGCACAGGTGTTGGTGACACAGATCAGAAGTGATACGCAGAGTCTGGCGGAAGCATTTTAGTTGCAGCGGGAAGAAATCAAACTCGACGTTTGAAGCAATTAAATTCGGCAAAACAAATTTGTGTCGGCAACCTTTGTCACAATATCCTGCAGAACATATACACAGTCGAAACAAGAACAAGGATGTAATCTATAACACTATACTACAAATAAAGAACACAAGTTCAATTTAGTGCTGCACAAGTGCGATGAATTAGCGATTCGGCAAAACAGAAAAGCGACCATCTGATGTACCTACACTGCCCCATAGAGCACTGGATGTCACACCAATCTTTTGGCACTATAAAGCATCCTATCATCCGACAGACAGCAGTAAGTATAGTTATTTCCTCAAATCCGTGAAACAGTCTCCAACAGTTAGTGTCTAGTTGACTGAATCAAACAAAAGTAAAACAATCTGAGGGTAACAACTTAATTACTCTAGTATACATCATACATCATTTTCAGGTGCTCCCCGCGGGGCTTTTCAGCAACCTGTTTACAAGAAATGCAAGGTTCGGTGGTTGAGAGTCTTAGCCAGACCGCTACAAGCGGTTCACAATGGTTTTTTGTCTGAGACATTAAGTTGTGCCCTCAGTTAACAGTCCACAACACCGGCATTAGCCTACTAGTATCGATCTAGTATCCATTTTAACTGTGTGAATCCACTCTGTTCTATCCCTCAATAAAACACTAAATGCGTCAGGCCACAGAGAGCAGTACCCGTGTCCTATCGCCCGTAAAGTACCGTGTGTTCCAGTCTATAAAACATTAAATACCGCATTAAGCCTTAGAAAGCAAAGCGTGTATCATATCTCCCTTTGTGCACTGAATGCTCTTATCTCAATAATTCACTTGGTTTATTTTTCTAAAAATGTTTTCTTGAGGCTGTAAAACGATTATAGCACTTCTATCAAATAGAATTGCTATGCCCTTTGTCATAAAATAATTGCAGGACGGAGCTGAAAAAAGAAAAAAGAAATTGCATAACAAAAGGAAAAAAAGGATGTCCCTCCCCCTCCCTTTCCCTACGAGATGGAAATATCCGCTCCTTATCTCTGTCCATTTGCAAAAAATGGCAGATTTGTTCGTCACATTATTAATTTTCAGCTACTATATAATTCCTTGGGAATTTCACGGCCGCACCCTGACGTTGTAATGAATGTATTTATTTGTACAGTAGCTTTGCTTTCCGCAGAACGATGGGGCCACTGGTTAGCGCTATCTGAAGTCATCTACGTGTATCTTTAACTGCGCTTCAGGTCGGTTCGACCAGGGCTTCTTGCTTTTCTTCCGTCTGTAAAAGACAGCAGTGGGGACGATCAGTTAGTAAGGTCCTAATTTAGGAAATGTCATCTATTACTTTTCAAAAAACACATTGCTTTGGCAAAGTTGAATCAACTTTCTTGCCTGCTTTCAATTCAGAAAAGAATCAGTATACACCTGCATTTCAGTTGCATTACCCACTGAAATAAGTACATCCAGTTCATTAAGGCCGCTCCGGAACTTGCTGAACTATATTACTTAGCACTACAATAAGCAACAAATGGTGAAATTCCGCCCACAAAAGCAGTAAATCAGATCTAGAATTCCCCGAAAGCACCAGTAATCAGTACCAATGACAAGTTGCTAAAATACATGCTTTACATATTTGAAATATATTTGTTCCTGTTGTAAAGACATAAAAACAGAAAAGAAAAAAAGGAAGAAAATGCGCGATAAAGTGGAGGCATTAAAGACTTAAGACAACGTTTTTGATGTCAGGCTGATAACTGTATTGTTGTACTCTATGTTTATACATGAATATTTTTACACATGTTATGTTGTTACCGTATTTATTTATATAAGCGCTCATTTCGAATTAGCACACACCCTGATGGCCAATAAAGGTGACAAGCGCCCAGCCTCGAATAAGCCCCCCCCCCTTCCTAAAGGACAAAAAAATCATAGATACTAGGTATGAAGCTAGAGCAGTGTTCTTTCTTCTTCTTTATTTATGGAAAGTAAACTTCCTAAAAATGTGTGGCTGTTAATGGTGAAAATTTAATAAGCGCCGAGCCTCGAACAAGCGCCCAATCCAAAAATTAAATAAATACGGTACACATATTGTACTCATCTTCAAACTGACGCAATGTTTCCCACTGCTCATGTCTGGGTACGAAATAACGTTCATAAAATACGCCTAATTTTGTAGGCTGTTTTCCGTAGCCAAAAGGTTTTGTAGGATGTTTTCAAGCAGTAAAGTACATACGTAATACTATTACGCGGGTGTATCTCAGTCAATTAGAATGTACGATTTATGGCATACATGTTGTTTTTTTTTAACCGACCTTTTTCTGTGCGTGTTGAGTAAACCAGACTCAACCTCATGTTGCCGATGACGAAATAAAAGTGCTAATCAGAAGCGAAAATTTTGATTTTGCAAACACAATTGACTTAGTGAAAATTACAATTTCGCCGATTAAACTATATTGCAGAAGTAAAAATCGCCGGCAATGTCCTAAAACTGCCGTCGCCGGCGGATATTTTGAACCCTGCATATACAAACACGTTTACCTGTCTCGCTTTTCTTCTTCGCATTTCTTGAGTTTTTCTCTACCTTCGTCGTCTTCAGCGGTAGAGAAATCGTCTTTGTCATCTAGTGGATCACACGTGACGTCCTGCACACGGATACACATGGAGAACACACGTGTTACCATCTGTCTTCTCATTATTATTGCCAAACAGGAATCTGTTTTAAACCTCTTTATAATTCACTAATTTCTCTGTAAATTAAACTGTCCAATTATATCGAGCATATAATCGGCCACTATCCAATTACAAGCTTGTAATCGGACATGTGAATGGCCCAATGATTGGTCAGTTCATGAGCAAAACCCAAGTAATAAGAAACAATTTCCATGACAACAACAACTCGTGTCCCCAAGAACTGTGACAGCAAACGATAGGGTAGACTTGCTACATGTAAGTTTACTCGCTTGCATCTCGTGTAACATACGAGTTGACTTGCAGCAAGTCTAACATAAGGGATATTTTCCTCACACAGTTGTGTCCGTTCTTCAGCCCAGGAGGTTTCCCTTAATCGCTGGGATCGCCAGGATTGCGGAAAAGATATTTCAGCGATCCTGGCGATCCCATTTGCTAAAAAAGGTTGTTTTCATGGCTCTTTAGAATTCGTTAATCTCTTTGATGATGTTTTTAATCTATATGGGAGGGCAGAGTTCCGGGGGGCCCCGCCGCGAAGGAAATGAGGCGTCTGCTTTTGGAGGCTACTTTTTCACCCAATGTGTCGTGTTTATTAATCGACCAGATCGAGTACACCCCCCGGCTGAAACTACAATCTTGTTCTTCGCATGATTATGAAAGTAGCTTTTTGAAATCGCGAAAGGTTAAAAAATAAATTAAGCGAGGATAAAGAAAACCCTTCGCGTCAAAGGGTTAGAAGGCAAACTACTTATATTTTAAAATATATATCTTGTTCTTCGCATGATTGTGAAATTAGCTTATAGAAATTGCGAATGGTTCAAAAAAAAATTAAGGGAGAAAAAAAACCCTCCACGTCAAAGGGTTAGAAGGCAAACTACTTATATTTTAATATACAAATCATTGTTGATGAAAATAAGGCGGTGCTTACATGATACCATACCGAGTTCCATTCCGGTACGACTTCATCCTGGATCCATACCGAGGCTCTATATTCGTTTACACGATTCTTTAATCTTATTTCGGTACGAGTCGTTCCGAAATTTGTGCATCCCAGTTGTTGTACGGGATTGAAATGTTCATCTGGAATAGAATCTGACTGAAAGTTGCACAAGTATGTTGTAAAGGAGGTATGAGCCCATTCCGGTACGGAATTAAGATTGGTAAGGCTGATCAGCTAACTCATAACTTCGATCCGCCGATGTTAATTTTTACCGCACTTTCATTCCAGGATGAAAACTTCTATATAATGAACGTTGAATTAAATCTGTCTGTCAGACCGGTGGGAAACCCATTCCGGCATCATGTAAAAAAAACATCACCTAAAGTAAAGTTTTTCACCTTTATACCAATCACATCGCCATCCTGCAGGTGCACTGGAGCGTGACGAAGGTTGACCTTTTTCTTGCCGCCTTTTCTCTTACCCTGTGCACGGAGGCAAAATATAGAGTCGGAAAAAATGTTTATCCGTAATCAGACAAACATACACTTTATATTCATTGTATTTACTGTGCCCTTTCGTTGGGAATGGAAATCAGTAACAAAGATTAAAACATTCTCTGTTCATACAAAACAGTAGACTTGCTACAAGTCGTGCTCAGTCAGGAATAAAAAGAATCCGAGCGCTAAGCGCTCGGGGGAGCGCGCTAAGAGTGCGACCGAGACTCGAAGTGCGAGCGAAGCGAAGCACGAGAGGCGAGCACGACTTATTTCGCTTGCAGGAGATCAAATCGAGGCGCGAAGCTTCCTGCTCCTTTCATGGGCTCGTGTTTCAACAGATTCGCACCGGGAGTACTAGACCGGATATAGCGAATGTGCGAAGTACTTTGAGAAAGTCTAACAAAACAGGATAAAGTTTCCTACTGGTACAAAAACCTCTCCGGCACAATGTAAACGAGGCCAAAATAATTGTAAGCACAACTAAAGCCAAAATTTAATTTGTCCACTTTAGAGATAAAATAAATGACAATAAAGTTATATCATAAACAAGCTACGATAATTTACAGGTATTTTTGCCACTACAAAAATAAAATCTAAACACATGTGGTAGAAATACGACAATTTGACGTGTGATAATTATACCCAATCGGTGATTCCTTGTGTTACGATGACAACACCCATCTTTGCTCCCAGCAGTTGCACTGCATCGATTGCAGAATAACACACCAGTGGACGATTGGAGAAGTATCACTTCTTAAACGTATTCTCCCTCGCTGCGCTCATTTGCCAATTATCGAAATATGCAAGCCGTTCCATTATTCTCTATGTGTTTACTACCCCTAGCTAATCCAATGATCTAAAAGCATCATCTCAAACTTTTAGTCTGATAGGAAGCCATTGGGCTGTCTAGAATGTTTTATACAGCTGTTTCAAAATTGGTTGTCATAGTCAATAGTCGATACTGGAACCGAAAGGAACGGTAGGGTTTAAGCAGCACAAGCAATTTATTACTGTAGCATTGAATTTGCAAAACGTAAAGTGCAGGTTCATCATAAGGCCACTGCTATACAGTAACAACCTTCGCTGGCGCGTTATCGCTCAACATATTTGTACCCAAAGTTCCTTTCGGTTCCGGCCCTTTACAGCTTTTCAAGCTCCACTCATCCTTTCCTAACCGCAAAATGCATGTGCAAGTGTGTTTTGTGTGTATCTTACCGAACAAATTAACTGATTGCCAATTAGTTTTACATGTTTACGAGACTGAAAACTTATACAGATAATTACAGTAATAAAAGACATTTACATATACAAACTCAGTGACGTTGGTATTTCAAGCAATCTGATTGGTTCGCTATCTCTGACAAATGGACATTATTAAATACCAAACACTGGATATCGAATTTCTGATAATCTGATTGGCTTTCTACTCACGATATAAATCCGATATCCTGTAGGTTGTCCACTGAAATTTCATGGAAGCTGACAATTTTATCACGGAGAATTTTGCCTCAAAATGGCCGAAAACTCGAGTCGGTAGAAAATAAAATTCGAGATATTTTTATTTAGTGTTTGGTATTTAATAAAACCGAATTATTCCACTCACGCTTGTTGATATGAGCTTATATGATAGCCGACTCGGTTCTTCGCACCTCGTCCGCTATTTAAAAGTTCATATCCAACGCGCGTTCGTTGAATAATTGTTAAATATCCACCTCCCGGGATAATGGAACAATGGCCGGCGTAAATCCCGTTTTTCCGAAGTGACCGAGGACGATCGCGCGACATCTTGCGAATGCAAGACAATGTAACTCTTAACAACACAAAGAAAGCGAAATTAGAAATGAAAGTTTTCAGAGGTAAACAATGTTTTGACACACAATTTGCTCACATGGCCAGTGTTCTTCTGCCCTCACAGCCCTCTTAATCCTGATCGCCAAGCTCTGCTGATGCCTCTCTCCTTAAAAAACAGTGTCCATCCACGGTTCCATTTCAAGTCCAGTCCAAGTCAACCCAATTTCCACTGAGCAAAACGTCTCCACTTAAGAAAGTTTGAATGTCACTTTCTCTAAAAATGATTGTGATTCCAACAGCAAGCACAGTCACATAGCAGGATTTTCGGAGGAGGCTTCACAAATGGTTCTTTCAATTTCAATTTCAAGTAAACTGCAACTGCCTTCACGGAACAACTTCAAGGCATAAAACTTGAACAGCATTTTTTGTTCGGTCAGTTTTAACGGACATTGTTGAGAATTTCCAATTCTTATGAAATTTTCAAAGCTCGTTTTGCAGAGCCGCCATCTTTGTGCAAACTGCATAAATTACGCATGGAAATGAGGCAGCCAACTGTGAGCGCATGCCAATTACTGTGGATACGTTGGGAGAAACTAAAAGAGATCAAACTGAATTTTATTTTACTTTGTGTTGTGTTGTCACCGAGTTTGTATATGCTAATACAATTACACTCTTCAAACTCGGTGAATAGTGGCTTTTAGAATATTCACTTCCAAGCTTTGTCTGTCGGTGAAAATTCTGCCTCTATTTACCTCGATTTCAGAGAATAATTGATAAATAATCTATTTGAATATTTACAGGGGAAAATGGAGAGCTACAAGGCAAAACTGTTCAATATCCAATCTACCTTCACAAACCTCCCCCACCCCATCATACACTTAACACCTTCCCTAACAAAACCAGTGTTTCGTTTAAAGTCCATACCCTATCTTCTAAAAACACACGTGTTTAACTGATAAAACTGGAGAAATTGATAATATTACATTTAACTTGTACTGATCAAACAGAAGCAACTCTCAGAACTAAGGTAACGGAAGAACAACACCAAAAGACAAAACGTATCTAGAACTGTTAGCGTTTCCCCCTCCCAGTGTATCGGTCTTACCTGATCTAATGTTGACGTGGTGATCGGTAACCACAGATATTTCTGACGGAAGTACTTGGCCATGCCCAGTCTGTCGGGTGGAATTTCTGAACACTTGGCCAAAAACTGACCTAATGAAGTGGGCGTGGCACCATCACGTGGATCAAATACAACCTAAGAAAAATCAGAGGAACTGATTGAAACTATTATTATTAAATGGAATTTTGCTCAAATCAGAATTACGAATCTTGGGATATAAAAACATCCTTTCCTAGTGAAGTAGCTTATATACTGGAGGAAATCTACCGAAGCTACAAACCAAAGCTTAATACTGTGCGAATGAAGTGGGCTAATGTGACCGAAATGAGAACAAGCAATACTTTCACAGCGATGTGTACAGAAATATGAACTGACAGCAGTATTGACTAGAGAAAGTCAAGTAATGTCTCGCGCTCGTAATTAAGGTTACAACACAGTTGTCCACGAGTCCGACGTGCTAACCACTGGTAATATTACTGCTCTATTTGAAACAGATAAACACTTTGGAATTCTTTTAGTTACGTTAAAACACAGCCGGTTTATTTGGAGAAAGTTCATAAACCTAAGAAAACATAAGGATCAAAAATTTGAGAAATCGGTAATGTGCAATTTTGTGTCAAATAAAGTTCTCATTGATATTGTAACAATGTACGACTATTGGCTCACTTGCCCTACCATGTGTCATTTATTGAGGACAAACCCACTTCACATTTACATCGCAATATTGACTTAATCAATGATTAATCAAAATTTCATACAGCCATCTGGATGAAATCTACTAGTAACACCGTCACGTTACTTGTTACTAACCTGGTATGGTGGGTGGTATGTTCTCGTCCCTGGTATTCTTGTCAAAACATTTAACAGCGCAGCTGATTGGCTGTCGAGATAAAGTTGTTTATTACATCATTTAGTTCCTAAACCAGCCCAACATTGGTACAACAAAAAACAAAGACTAAACGGATACTTTCTGATTTACATGAAAACAAAAATCCACAAACCTTAAGTTCTCCACCTCTTTTAACACTTTCACAAACAACTGAGTAGACGAAGAGATTTTGAGATGTCTGTAACAGCAAAACGAACAAAATTTCTTTAGTACGATTTCAACTATTTGTAATGTCTAGAACACTAGCTGTCAGCAATAACAGCGTCTTTTTCTAGAATGCCATTTGTTTCAGCATAAATACAATACAATACAATACAATAATACAATACAATATAATACAATACAACACAATGTAATGCAATGCAATACAATACAATACAACAATACAATACAATGCAATGCAATACAATACAATAATATAATACAATACAATGCAATGCAATACAATAATACAACACAACACAATGCAATACAATGCAATACAATACAATGCAACACAATGCAATACAATGCAATGCAATACAATAATATAATACAATGCAATGCAATACAATACAATACAATAATACAATATATACAACGCAATACAATGCAATGCAATACAATACAATAATACAATACAATACAATGCAATGCAATACAATACAATACAATACAATACAATACAATAAAAAAACGATAGTACTTAGCCAACTGCAGTAGCCAGAGGCTAGATCAGGCAGCTGGCTAATTTCTACTTACGTTATTTAGAATAGATCAAGGGCGAAGAAATATATATACTCTTTAAGTAAATATATAAACGTTGATTACAAAGTAGTTATAAATACGTGAAAATAGTATATACAGCTAGTGTTAAGTTTCAGTTAAACGATTCAGAAATGGAACACTTGAAGAAATGTAAAATATGTAGTAGATCGGGCATTGTTAATTTCAGTGGTTTTTCTAAGATTCCAGTAAACTACATTTCAAGGTTCTTTTCAACGTTAACTGAGTAGGTCAAGGCCCAATTCATAGTTAATTTGGCCAAGTAAGTGTTTGGAACCTGGTATATGCAAGCAAATTGTGTTACTTGAGCAATATTGAACTTGTTTTACAATTCAGTTTAATATTAAGTATAATATGCCTGCGTGAAGTATAGTGACCTTCTTGTATTCAATTTTTTCGATTATCGCAGGTCAGATTTTGTTTCAGATTCACAGATGCAATTCAAGTAGTCAACTGTAAATACAATGCAAAGTAAAAAGCAAAAGGCTTACTTCAAGTGTAAGCCAAAAGGTGTCTCAACTCGGTGACTCCTATCTGATTGTCCTTATTATCTGAAAGTTTACACAACCAATGTTTCGGTTATGAAATTTTGAGAATGAGCTACTTCCTTAAATTACTCTAGACTTATTGAGTAATTACCACACCCTTCCACTTCCATTCTCTAACATGCATCATCTTCGCTGTTCATGGGGAGGAACTTCCACCCTCGTGGAGCACAAATAGGAGTGCATTAGAAAAGAAGAGTGCAGTTGGGATCTTTCAAATGAGAATGCAAAGATCTCACGAGCAAACAACAAAACACAAAAATATACAAAAACACCTTGTTTCCAGGCTCTTTCGTCTCCCGAGAGAAAGACCCTGGTTGGGTCTGGTCACGTGGTACCCAGATTCTGGGTGGTAACAAATAAAATAAACGTGCATGTGCGTTTCTTTTGAAGAAAATAACATCTTTACCTCTCTACAATAGGCTAAATAAAAACAAACATCAAACTTAAGCACATCTTCTACGTTTCTTTTATTTGCCAGCACCCAGAATGTAAGTGCTACGTGACCAGACGCAACTTTTCTCCGGGGAGAGGGAAGGGCCTGGGAATGAGGTTGTGTTGCTTGCTACATTCCGAAAGGGACTGGAACAGAGAAGTTCATCTTACGTCCTGAGGGACATTAATTAAACATGTTCGGACGAAGGATCATCTCGCCAAATCGTTTAGACGTGCACGTTCTTTTATCCGAGTCAAAGTACTCTGTTATGATATACAATTAGGGGATGATTAAATGAGCGTGTGTCTGTTAAACACCTCAAAAATCAACTTCACAATTACATGACAATTGCGTTCACCGAGCTAACAAAAAGACAACACGCCAAAGCAAGCTTGCGTGTCCCGGGTGCCTAAATCTCATCCCGGCAAACCGGATCAGCCCGGTCAACTCGTGTAATCGGCCCCTTAGACTGCCTCTGATGTATCATAAGTTGAGATACAGTATCAATTGGTTAAACAACATAAACTGACAAGACTTACCTTAAACTTTTGTCCAGGTTACGAAACACTCGCATTGGATAACCATCTACAAGTTCTTGCAGTCTCAAAAATCTCGGTTTTGGAATAATATTCTCACATAACTGGAATACGAATTAAGTAAGTTGTCACTAATACACAAACACTGTACTAGTTACAGAGTAGCCATATCTGTAACTAGTTCAAAAGCAGGGAGTTCAAGCAAACTCTCCGATCCACGACATGGATTACAATGATAAGACAAAACAAAGACCTCGCACACGATTCATACAGGAATCCGGCTAAAGATCTAAATTTGTTGGGCGATTTTATAAAGTTTGCGTTTAATGTAACCTTCGTGTAAACAAGAAAAGTAGTGGCGCGATGACTTTTTATATAAGTAATGTAGTTCTTTTAAAATAAATACTAGATCCTATTAATCAGCTTTATACATTCTAAAGTTTTTAAAATTTATGAACTTTTATGTTTAGATTTAATGTCACATAACCCAACAATCTGTAAGCTTTTTTCATATTCGTGTATAGGTAGAGATAGAGGAATAGTATAATATATTATAGTATATTATAGTATAGTATATATCTTATTAGACAGTTTAGTGTATAGTATAGTATAGTATATATCTTATTAGACAGTTTAGTATGTAGTGTGGCTGAATATTGTTACGAGTCTTGCAGAATTTTGACGAGCCAGAAGGGCGAAACGGTGAAATTCCATATCCTTTCTTAATCACAGAATCGAAGTTACCCAAAGAACCAAAAAAAACCACACAACATCATAACAAAACGTTCTTCAGGTAAGTAATCTTTCTCACCAGTGGCAAGGTACAGATTCGAATTTTCAAGTCATAAAGGGTTGCATCTTGTCCAATCTCCACTTCACCAAGGGTTTGCAGTTCATCTGCAGCCTACAGAAAAACCATCCTCATCATCAACAGCTATAACAACAACAACAACAATAACGTTTTATTCACCTCATTTTTGCATGCGTCTTAACTTAAGAAAGAAGGATAATTATATAAATAGATAGATGCTGGTTCCCTGGAATAACCATGGGAGCTATACGAGCCACGCTATCAGAAATCTAATTTGATTGGATGGGTTTTGATCGGTTTATATGAGGGAAATAGAAGAAACAAAAACAAAAATAGAAGGAAAAAAAGTAAGCGGAAAAAAGTTGCAAAAATAGTCTATACAAGAAGAAAGGTGCAGTCGGATCTAGACTATCAATATTCTACATTGCGTATTTGAGTATACAAAACACGAAATGAAACTACAGTCGAATCATTAATGACTTACAAATTATACTAAATAGCTACAACACCCAGCAGAAACATCATCATCATCATTAACAACAACAACAACAACAACAACAACAACAAGTAATTAAGGGAACAGTACATTGAAGGGGAAACGCAGTTATTTATTCATTTGAGACTGCATTTCCACTATGTACTACAGTATCCAAAATACATAGTTTAATTTAGGGTTATCTACATACATAGTTTAATTTAGAGTTCTACTCCCCTGCTCGTCGGTCACGCTGGTGTAAATAGCCTTCTGGCCAACCTTCCTGCCAGTTAGGGTTTTAACGCTTACAATTTATTGTGTGTAACATGGCACTGAAAAGCCCCTCACGGGAAGTTGTCATTAGAAACTATTCTATGTTTTTCATTTTATTTTTATCTTACCTTGAATGGACTATAAACTATTGATAAGCTTGATGCAAATTCCTTTGCTAAAATATGTAATCCTATACGTCTTAGTTTAGGAATCAATTCTGTGATCACTAAATATAAACTAACACTGCACAGCATAGCATAACACAGAATAGCATAACGTAACACAGTATACAGTACAGTAAAGGATAACGTAACATAGTACACAGTTAAGGCATAGCATAACATAACATAGTATACAGCACAGCATACATAACGTAACATAGTATACAGCACAGCATAGCATAACGTAACATAGTATACAGCACAGCATAGCATAACGTAACATAGTATACAGCACAGCATAGCATAACGTAACATAGTATACAGCACAG
>JAOBRH010957961.1:0-11538 GCA_027575125.1 Umimayanthus parasiticus | reverse complement strand
GCTGCGTCACTGCCAGTATTGTTAACTTAGAGAACAAAGTTGCATTCAACAAATATGCTGATTGAGATTATGTCCTTTAACATTTTTTCATCTTCCTTTTAGGACAACATCGAAATGGTACAATGGAATGGAACTCGCTACCTTTCTAACGCTACGAACCAAATATCGCATGATTACCACTTCTGTGACTGGACAACGTTCAAGCCCATCAAACTCACCATCTATTTTGTGCTCGTGTTTCTGTCATTATCTGGATGCTTCCTCGTTGTCGCTTCATTCTTCAGAAACAAAGCACTAAGAAAGTCAGTGCACTACTTCATAACGAACATGGCTGTTTCTGATTTGATAATTCCTTTGGTAGTTCTTCCATGGAAGATAACTGAAACATTGTATGATGGCACCTGGTTGATAGATGGAGTACTTGGTTCTACTCTTTGCAAACTCCTCCATGTTGCGTGGAATGTCAACTTCAACGTTTCCATCCTAAGTATGGCAGCCATTGCCATTGATAGATTTCGCTTCGTCTTCTTTCCTATGAAGCCTGGAACTTCAAATTCTCGAAAGACGTGCTTTGTAACAATTGGTTTGACATGGTTCTTGTCGTTAGTGTTTTATGCACACTTCTTCTATTGGTTCAGACTTGTTCGTCTAGACACCCAACTTGTTTGTAAGCCCGACTGGGAATCGGAAGAGATGAAAGTGTTGAAGATAACCTGGATATCCTATATGTGCCTCTCTTCCTTAATAGCTATTGTATTAGTAGGTCTCTATTCTAGTATTATATATTATCTACATCGACAGATAAACGATCTTGACTTAAAATCAAAACGAACGCGTAACAGCGCCAAGGCAAACGGAAGAGTCGCATATGTGATGGTAGCCGTAATAATTGTTTTCTATTTATTGTGGATTACAGACAGCACACTCTATGCTGTGGAGATATTTTTTATTCATGTTGAAATACCTTGTTTCCTATCTTGGTTTGGTCACGTTCCTCTTCAAATGATATACCCCATAATTAATCCTGTAATATACTACATGTTTGACAAAAAGTATCAGCAAACCTTCAGAAATCTGCTGCGTTGTCCGAGGATCTGTAACCGACAATCGATGTCTACAACCACTCTCTGATGTCACATCAGGTTGAAAACAACCCCACAATCCCAACGAGGACAATGAAACTTTGAGAACAATACATGAACATTATTATGGCCAATTCGAGTAAAGATTAACACCGACACCATGAAACGTTCCCATTTAGACAGAAGTCTATGAATTGATGTTCGTGTTGTATTTTTAGATGTATTTCATTTCAGTAGGTAACTACTAGATACAAACTTGACTACAATCGAAACTCTGTCCAATTGCAAAAGGGAGCTAAGTGCATCTTAGGAGTTTAAAATTGTAACTGAACAGGTATATGAGATACATCAGCCGTATTTGTGTAATACGCATCTGCTAGGATAAATAACTTTCAATCCCATCATGATTATGAATGCGACATTTGTCTCCTTGATCAAAAAGTCGGTAATATAATATTAGCCTGGCCATGCAGCTGCACGAGAAAGCCACCGTGCAAACAACACAGCTCTCTCGACGAAGCCTTGTTCATGGCGATGTTTGGTTGCGGTTTTTTCTCATTTACTCAAACATTTGTCAAAACTATTTTTCATCTGCATAATGAATACATCGGCAAAGTCATTTTTCTACATGATTGTTTGCCTTTGTTTTTCTTTTTTCGAGCGAGTATTTGTTTTTTATCAACAACAGATATATTTCGCAACTAAAAACGTAGCCCCTTCAGTGTTCCCACTCGGAAAAAGAAAAAGAAACACAAACAACCATGAAGAAACATGCAAGCCATGAGTTAACACAGCATTTTTCTACAGCTGCATCTAAACTTTTCTTAAGCTAACCTTTTTCGCAGATGTTGCTAAAATTCTACCATCCTTAAATTCTGATTTAGTTTTTCTCAGCATTCTTCCGAGAGCTCTTCAAAACATTTTAGCTTGTTTTGAATGAGAATTCCTTCAAGTATTATGAAAAACGATGCAAACTTTGTAAGCCTACTACATAACTACCAAGTTCAGTCAGACTTCAAGAACCTGTACAGATTGTTCTAGAAACGTTTTTAAAATATTAAAATATGTTTTTCAGGTTGACTTTGTAGAAAGCCGACATTTTGAAAATTATCTTCCCAACACAATAAGAAGAATAAGTGTGAATAGTCTTATTAACAACAGAAAATGAGCTTATTGTAGGCTATAATGTAAAGTAAAAATTTGATAACAACAAAGAAATTTATTTTACCTCATATTTGACAGTTTACAATAACATTTGCTAGTTAATTAGTGGGTGGGTGCTGGTTGCCTGGAATAACCATAAGGGCTATACGAGCCAGGCAACCAGATAGTTGATAGTTTCTAAATTGTGAGTTTGTTGACAAAGAACTTACAACCTGACTTCAAACGTTTAAACTTTTCAGGAGTTGTCGGCTTGACCTAAAATAAGCTTACTTTCTATTGTAAATAAGACCATTCACCCTTCAATTTTGTTGCCTTAAGGGATAAACCCTATAGTGGACCGGGAGAGGGGGAAAATTGGCTTAGAAGGGGTGTTTCTTCAAGGTTGCTAAAACAGAATGTATGTCTTGAAAATAAGCAGTTCTTGGTTTTCTTGAATTATAATTCCTGTGGAGATGTTATCGGCTTTACTGATATGAGGAAAATATTGTGAGAGTTCGTGTGATATTGTTTTGTATTTTACTTTAATAATAATAATAATAATAATAATAATAATAATAATGGTATTACCCAGGCGGCATTTCCACTTTTAGTGGCGAACTGAAAAATGAGAGTCAACAAAATAAAGCTTTCTCAATATTTTATAATGTGTTGGTTGTGTTAGGTTCGCTGATGGTAGTCATTTTGTGTATTGTCAAGATAAGAGAGTTGAAAGTGACAATGTTTGGAAGGTGTGTTTATTGGTGTATTGTGCGACTTCAGCACTACTAAGCTGATATATAATTTCGTCAAGAGTTAAACAAGACTTTGAGTTGTATTCTCTAATAATATACAGCCAATTTCTTGAGGTTGTAAAAGCTGAATATACATGTATCGTATCATATTGTCATTGTAAAATGACAGTAAAATGGTTTGTGTAGTGTTACATAATTCAGTGTCTCGGATGAGTAGACTGGCATGATAAAATCAGACTGCGAAGCTTCTAGAGACCGGGTAGAGAATGTGTCTTTCAAAATAAAGAATTTTTTTGTTTGACTCTTCTGTAATTCGTTGTGGGGATGTTATTGGGTTTGCTGATAGAAGAAAGATATTTTGAGATTTCGCATGAAATTTGTCTTCATTTCAGTTTGGAACTGAACTAACAGAAAAACACAAGTCAACTAGATAAATTTTTCTTATGATATTTATGGGAATGAAAACATGTTGGCTGTGATATATTTGGTGACGACATTCATTTTGTGTAATGTCAAAGCCAATCATGAATAGAACTGTGTGTATTTGTTTGTGTTTATCGATTTCAGCGCTAGGATGACAAAGTCATACATTGCGCGGTGGTGTATAGTTTTATGTGGATGTTGTGGAAGTTGTTGTTTCTTGATTCTTTCTTGTTCACGGTCAACTTCATACAAATTGTATATGTTTGAGGCTGGTTAAGTTTCAACACTAAATTTTTTGTTCGCATTTTACGATTTTTGGAATCATCGTCTCTGATTGCTGAGTTGTGGAGTGCGGTAGGAAGCACTTGCACATCTTCTCTTGTTACTCAGTGTCTCGCACTCGCACCACTGTTACTCAGTGGTAACGTTCAGTATAACTGACTAGCCAAATAAGAGTATGCTATACGTTTCAGTTTTTTTAAAACGGCGCAAGTTAAAGCTATTTATAAGCTTCTTGTTCGATTATTTTTTGTTGGTTTTTCCGATCATTTAATGGCATATAAGAGTAGGAGCAAAGGAAGAAAACAACGTGTGCAACGTTTGCAAAAAATGTATTTTTTCCAGCTATGAAAGGTAGATAAGTTTTTCTTTTGAAAGATAGCAGAATCGAAAACGACACGGTCATGCTTATAAGATCAAATTAAAGTTGCATATAACAAAAGTACAATGAAACTTAGTAAATGTGTTAAGTAAATATGCACTAAAGCAAGTAGGCGGTAGATTGGATTTTCGAAAAGCCTCTTTCCTTAGGAAGGCTCAAATTCCCCACAGAGCGGTAGTCGTCTACCGACTCGTTTGCACGTTTTGGCAATAGAGCAACTGCTGTTGATATAAAGAAGCAAGGGTTCCTTTGTTGCTTTGTGTGATGCACTGCACACTTATCACTGGTTGCAGAAAATAATTTGCAAAAATGGATAAATAACAACTGAGAACTTTCATCGCTCCAAGGACCAAGACTGATCGGGACAAGAACTCTTTTATTAATAGTAACATGTCAATTATTTTAATCATTAGCTTTCATAGTTTTTATTACATATTTTATCACATAACGTTTTTGTACTACCCATTGTAAAGTTTTAACAAAGTTCAGTTATTGATAGTTGTAAGGTTTTAAAACTCAATAAAGCATTATCTATCTCTATCAAATTCAAATTTTCGTTACAATACTAATAAAGACAATAGTGAAATATAATCGGAGCTTCTCTTTTAAATAATTCACAGAGCTGAAGCTCACTGATAGCTTTCAAAAGGAGTGCCGAAAGCAGCATTGTTCTATGTTGAACAAACCCTGACCTTCCCTATGTTTTCTACAGGTGTTAGGCAAGATAATTCTACTGATTAATTGTTCATATCCATTTCAATATCTTCTGTGCTTTGTGTAGGGTCAAGGCCAAGGAACAAATAAGATATTTAACAAAACTTGTAACAAAGAAAGTTACCGAGTTTCATAACTAGTTTTGCTCAATTAACTACGTCTTGAACAAACAAAAATATATCAACTTCCCGCAAAAGCACAATGCATTATAAAGTTTTACCCTACGACTACCGCTTAATGGATGATTTGTCTGTGGCAGTACCCGTCGGTTATTAGACACACTGCCGCCCCCTGTAACGAGTAAGTAAGTTGGCTTCTGGGAAAACTTATTTATGCGATTTCTTTCGAGCCCGGTATGCTTTATAGAGAAAAGGTCGAAACAAGAATAACTTATAAACTTAGGTTATTCTTGGTTATTATTACTTGTTATATCACAAACTTGGTAATTCGAAATAGAGGTTCGTGGATGTTTCAGCATTTTATCTTGACCACCTAGTCGTACTCATGTTCATTATTTGTCTGTATTGTTTTGTCTTGTATGTTCTTTGTACTACGAAAGGCAAAAGCTGGATTTAACTTCGACCTGACAGTATAAACTTTGCTACTGAGCCCACAGTGACAAATCACTATTGCTTTGTGTTTTGTTTATCATGATTGACGCTAAAAGAAATGAAGATGTTTTTTAGTTCATAAAACTTTAAATCCGTTTAATTAGCATGAAAAACTGATTCACTATTATCCCTGATCATAGGTAGCTGTATTTTCATGGACTAACAAATTGTTAGACATACTCCAGTTAATAACAATAATTTGGAATATTTATTAAAGCTGAATAAGGCTTCAATACAATATGGTACAATACTGTCAACAGCGCCTGCTAATGAAATCAGTGGTTACAGAAAAAGTATAATCGTAAACTATATTACAACTAAATTACAACTACTCTTCATCCCGTTTCTTTTATATTTTTTTACCAAGTGCTCCACTTTTAAATCTTTCAGTATGTATAAGTTCAAGGAACCCAAAGTCTTTTTGAAAGTTAGCGCTTTTTTAAATTTATTTTTTGTAATAAATTTCCTTTTAATTTGAATTTCAAATCTTCAAGAGTAATCGTCCCTTCTACACTATTCCAAGCCGGAGTTTAGGTTTGCAGCGTAAAACATTACGCTGTTTGTTTGAAGCTGTTTCCAAATTTTCAATTTTGCTATCAGTGATACAGCGTTGTAAAGAAACAAGACTTCCATCGAAACGTTCTGGGTTGAGAAAAAATTTCTGAGATGTACAGCATTTTTTGATGCAAAAAAAGAGTTGAAGAACAGTAGAAAACGCTGCCTGGCCAGTGTGACAACTCGAAGACTAGTTTTGAAAAAAACTGTTTTTCTGCGTGGGCGAGTACGCTGAATATAGGTTTGATCAACAAAGGTTGATATGGCATGTTTGTCGCCTGTGGGATATGGTGATTAGCTGACGTTTCGAGCGTTAGCCCTTCGTCGGAGCAGACTGTGACAATTGTGTGGTGTGACAACTGTTTGCTAGAATACATTATAGACAAAAATACCCGGATTCGTTGAGATGCTGTGTCTGGAGGAGATATGAATGACATTTATTGACTGACCATAAAAATGGGCTTCTGCTGACGCCAATTAAGCCGTATAGGTAGAAGCACCTCAAATTCTTAAATGACGTTGAAAAGTCCGCTTAAAATCCACTTGGTGCCATATGACCCTCTTTAGACTCATCTTCAATGGACTCGTGGCAATATGTCAAATTAACCTTACAAAAGCAACAAAACAACTGCATCACCGTCAAACGTATATATTTTCAGTCCGTCAACTTTCAAATTTTTCTACCTGAAAATTCCAGTTTACAATTCTAAATCCTTAATATTTTGAGAAACGAGTGAATAAATGATTAACCAGTGTTTTGTTAGTATGAAACACTGCCAGCAAAGAAAAGTAATTTGTATTTGCTATTTGAATAGAAAACGAATCCTCTGCAGCATCTCTTGCTTTTAAAAAATCGAAAAAGTTGACAAGTACCTCAGTCAATCCAACTCTGAATGCATTGTCTATTAACATCAAATTAGCCTACTGTAATAGTTTATTTAATAAACTACGTATATACCCTCCACAAAGTCAAAAACCTGCAACGTATACAAAACTCGTCTCAGAGCCAGATTAGTTGAAAGGGATAAATAAAGTTCATATCTAATGCTTTATAAAACTTACACTGGCTGCCCAGTTAGAGGACGAACCTTTTGTAAGTTTTATTCACCACTTCAAAAGCTCTACTTAGCCTTACACCTCCTTACATTATATAATCACTTTTCATATCAGTACAAACAAAGAATAAATCTGCAAGTGTCAAGTAATCATCTACTAGCTGTTTCAGCATCTCTTACTTACGGAGATCGTGCATTCTTTGTCGCCTCCACCACGTTGTAGAACCAGCTGCCCAACCAACTCAAAACTTAAAGCTGCTTTTATCAAGCTTCAACTTACATAGCTTTCTCTAATCTATGGATAGTCTTTTTCATTGCACACATTTTTTTTTCTCAAGATATTGTTCTAAGTTTGTTATAATCTGAACTAGACTCTGCATTTAGTTTTAATAATTTATTCCTACCGAACTTTACGGCTGTTATCATTACTTTCAACGAGTGGCTGTTGTCCAAGCAAAGGTTATGATCACTTTCAGACCAAAGTTAGATCTTTCCAATGACTTTACAATTTAATTTCAAATCGCCATGAATTTTAGCTTTGAATATTCCTCTTTCTGCTCTTAAAAATTAAAACTCAAGACATTCAGCAAATGGACTACTGATAAACAGCCATTGGTATTTGCTGTGCAGGATCGATGTCACTTTTTGGGAAGCAACATCGAGATCTTCCTTGGCACAGGGTCACAATGAGAGCAGAGCGATATTGAGGTAAGCGCCAGGCAAAGACAAGTGTGTGCAATATCAACTTCAATGAAAATGTAGCGATCGGTATGAACTGGAATTCAGGCGCTGTCACAGCAAACCACATGTAGGCCAGGTGTGTTCCAGCGTACGGTATGGTACACAGCAGCAGCACGATAATCAAGAGCAGATTCACTTTCAACATTCTTTCCTGGCTTTGAATTCTTTGTCTCTCTCTATTCATCTGTTCCAAACTTTCCGACCTTACAGCTAACCTGCCAACTGTCAGACGATTAAACTCACGATACAACAAAATGTAAACTAGTAGGGTTACCGATGGAATAATTACACTGTGAAATGTTATGTCTATAGTGGTTACAACGGCATTTATTTTAGATGATATATGATTCCTAGTGAAATTTTCGATCACCTCAAATGTGATAGCGTAGATCCAGAGAACGCTTGTAGTGACTGCAATTTTATTTAGTGAAACTTTTCTTGCAAGTCTCAAAGGTGATGCAACAACAATCAATTGCACCACAGTTAATGAAAATATCAGAAGAGGAGAGATCTTCCATATGACGCGTGTTACGGCTGAAAAATATTCTTCCAAGTAGTACAAGCAATACTTTGTGCTTGGGATTTTGTAATGGACCATCACATAACACGTTGCACTGAAAGGTTCGTAAGTCACACCAGCAAGAAGGTCGACCAGGGCCAAGCTGATGACAAAATTATTCACCGGTGTGCGGAAACTCTTCAGTGGATCTTTGTACAGCACAAGCAAGAGCAGCATGTTTGCAACAACCGTGATGAAGGAGGTTGCAATAAGGAAGAATGAAAAATAAAAGCCAATTTCCCAATAAATTGCTTTGAACCTGGTCGTGTTGCTAAGCGCTGACCTGAAATTATCCATTCTGTTCACGGTTTGTCGTTGCAATAACTAAGTGTAGACAAACTTTGCTATTATATAGAAGAACATAATTATTCAAAGAGCTCTTTTCAGCTGGCCTACTTCACCAATGAGACAAGCAGGTAGTAGGTGGGCTTTCGTAAAACTTAACTTCCCAGAAAAATTCCAATTCGACTGCAAAGGGTGGCGTTTGTCCCGTTTTAAGCTGCCTATCGACTTTTAAGCACGTTTTATCATTGACGGGTTCAGATCAACAGAAGCTGAAATGAAGTAAGTTTTCTTTCTTTTTGCAAAGTGTTGCAAACTTGTCACAAAGCGTGTGGTTGTTCAAAAAGATTAATTGTCCGCGTAAAGGTAATTACGGTTTTACAGTTTTCACTATCATAATGTTTTGCGCATTGGAGAGTCAAGACAATGGGTAATGATAACTTATGTGTTTTCTTAGACGTACATAAAAATACCAAATTGCTCTCAATGGGTGATATATCTGTGTCATTCTAATCTCGGTGTTATAGACGCACTGACGCCTTCTATAACGAAGTAATCTTTGCTTCCAGGGAAATTCCTGTTACTTATGCGAGCTTTTTCGATTTAGAGGAAACGTTGACACAAAAATGAGCTCTTAAATTTGGGTTTTGCAATACTTGGTTATTCGAATTATGAATGTTGCAAATACTTTAGTATTGTATCACAATAGCCAAGCTGTAGTCATCGGCTCATTATATTTCTGCATTGTTTTGTGTTGTATGTTCCTTGTAAAACTGTGTGAAGGACAAAAGCTCGATTAAAGTTAGACGTGACCTTGAAAACCTTTGCACCAATTAAAGACTTAGCGTGTCTAGTATTGATAGGATAAACTGGTTGGGAAGCTCAATAAAAGCCAAACTGAAAGAATGTACAAAACTGCTTTGTTGCATGTTAAACAAACTTTGATCTGCACATTGTTTTGTTTTACGCGTGGGCCCAAATGTTTCTACTGCGTGGTTAGTTGTTCAAATCATTTTAAATGCCTTTTTTTGTTTTGTGTGTCAAGGCCAACAAAAAAGGGATAGAAGAACAAAATCATATAGCAAATAAAGTCGCCAGTTTTCTGTATTAACTAAGATTTGAATAAACAAATATTTTGTGCAGGGTCAAGGCCAGGAAACAAAAGAAAAAGAAACCAAAAATATATCAAGAGAAACTCTCCAGTTGCTCTATTAACTATGTTTTGGACAAACAAAAATGTCAACTTTCTGAGTACAACGGTTTGTGCCCCAAAGTTTTCCGCTCAGTAGATGGCATGCAAACAAATTCGGGATCAGACGCCTTCAACAATGCACTCAGTAGATGGCATGCAAACAAATTCGGGGATCAGACGCCTTCTACAATGGAGTAATTTTTGCTTCCAGGAAAATTCCTGCTACTTTTTCAATCTCTTTTGATTTTGCGATGCGCAAAACATTGTGATATTCATAACCATTACTGGGAGTAATACACTTTATTTACATTATTCTAAAAATATATACAATAGTCTTACATGTTTAACTTAATACGAATTATAAAAATTTACTTAATATATATGCAATAAAATACGAAATATAATATTATGGCATAGAGCAAGTCAAAATTTTAGTTGGCGGTTAAAATATGGCTGGCTCTAGGTAAAAAAGAGTTTGAGTGTCTGGTCGTCCTAGAGAGTGGCACAGACAATTTGCCAGGATATCTGAGCGTAAAATTGTCTATCAGATCTTGGGTATTTAATAGTTTTTGATAAAAGCATGGTTCTGGTGTGCGTCTTGTCTGCTAGGATCCGCTTCAGTTCTACTTTTGTTGCTTCGTCTCTCCTTTGTTCAAGTGCTGGAGGCGTGTCCTTAGGGACGTTAATGTTCGTCAGTGCAACATCCCCTAGCTATAGTGTTGCGCATGTACAACTTTGTCTTAGATATTTTCATTTATTAATTTTATCCATTTTTATGCCGGCCACGGTAGCGGCTAATCAATGGTGTATAACATTATGCCTCCGGTCTGATCTTGCGAATGGAAAACAGCGAATGTACACTCAATACTAACAATTATGTTTAAGAACGTTTTAAGAACAGTTGAGGATGAAACTCTCAAAATATTTAAGAACATTCAGTACGGCCCAAAATTTAGTCATTCTTATTAAAAAACGAGTGGTTTTCTCCTCCTGACACATCATTTTGACAAGTCTGGCTATTTTTTTTTCTAGAATAGCTTCATTTGAACAGTTGTTACATTGGCATTTTCTGTTGTACTTCAGCACTTTTTTCATCAAAGTACGCTGGAGATCTCGAAGATTTTCACCACAGTCAGAAAGCTCCAATGAAAGTTTATTTCTTTTCAGAGTATCGATAATGGCAAAAGCGAAAATGAAGGAACAGCTTCGAATATAACCAGCGTAATATTTCAAACAGCTGAAAGACAGCCCAGAGTAGAAGAGACAAAGACCCTTGAAGGACTTGAAATTCAAATTAAAGGGAACATGATTACAAGATCAAGGCTAGAATAAGAAAACGTTTGGTTTCCTCAAGAAACACAAAAAGAAATCAAAAGTGACCGGTAAAAAAAATTGTAACAGAAACCGGATAAAAAAGAACATCATAAGTAATTGTAGTTTATAGTCATAATATGTTCCATGATTTGACTTTTTGTGCAATAATATCTTTGGGTTATTCTGTAAATATATTCCAGATAAGAACATGCAAATTGAATGACCGCGAGGGATATTTTATTATTTAACCCTTAGAAGGGTTATTAAATTCACTTGTGTTTTGATTTGTGTTTTGACTTTGTGTTTTCAAACAAACTAACATACTTAAGTTGACCGACCTCATCACTTTTCATTTAAGTTTATTTATGTTTAAATTTCACAATAGATTACTTCCTGCAGTTTTTGATAACTATTTTATTTCAACCAGCAAAGTACACAACTACAACACAAGACT
>JAOBRH010956850.1:0-13654 GCA_027575125.1 Umimayanthus parasiticus | reverse complement strand
TAGTGTTTTAAAAAATATGACTGAATAGAAGTGGGGAGGGTCACAATTTTTTTACCTATGGCTGGGGGAGGGTCACAATTTTTTTGTTAATGTTCAAGGGGAGGGTCAGAATTTTTTGGGAGCCTTGTTTAAAAAATTGGTAGCCCTCCCCCCCGCTAAATAATGACACTTCCCTAAACTTTAGTTTCTAAAGTTGATAAAGCAGAAAACGGACTTTAATATGTTTCTGGCATTATTTTTAGTAGCTGAGCACAATGAATATAACTCGAAAAAGCCAATGTTGTTGCATTTCAAATGTGAAATGTATATAAATGGAAACATGCATTTGTCATGTATTACTCACATGTCCTATACATATTTAGCAATGACCACTATATTCCTGTCACTATTTATTCTTTCTATTTCTTCGAAACTCAGTTCCCTACTACAAAATTTTCACAATTACAAAATATGTTTTCCCCGTCAAACAATAGGAACATAACTCCATTATATTCAATTACTGCAAATGTGATAGAAAAGATGAATAACGATCTTTGATATAACTTTGCCGGCCTACTTTTTTTCATATAAACGAGTCAGTTCTTGCCAGAAGGTGATTCTAATTCAATTACATTTTGCTCGTTTAGCTTAGTTGTAACTGAAACTTTCTTGTTGTCGGACCTTAAAAAGATAAACCAACAACAAAATATTAGTGTTTTATAATAAAACATCTATTGGCCAACAGGTGGTGTTTATTTTATGCACTTAGTTTGCGATAAACAACTTTCTCATACATATTTATGAGTCACGTCCTGTCTCGGCACGATCATATCTTATCATAAGTTCTCTCGTGGCCATTAGGACAAGAAATGACAGAAATGATTCTTTTATTTTTTGTTCCAAAGAAATGTACTAATGCCAGTTGTCAGTTGTTCACATTTCCAGACACATGTTCATATTGGTTGTGTTGGCATGAACATTAATCATGACTATCGGCTTTGTTGAGCTGTTGGTCATTATCGGTAGACATTAATAAATAATCCCTTTTAAAGTACAGAACATCTGCATGTGCAAGTCAACACGTTTAAAACTGCACATGTTCAGAAAATGTAAAACAGCTGTTATTTTGTAAAATGTTTCAGTATCTTTGCAACAAAGCAATTTTTAAATATTTAACCAATTGTTTAAAACCTTAGCCCCTACTGGAAACCCTAAAACAAATCTTTTCGACAATATATTTTTTCAGCTTATTTGTCTTCGAATATTTGGGAATCAAGTCGTCATGATGGCGTCAATGAGGTACATATCAGTCTTTGCTACAATTAATTGTTTTCATTAGCAGATTCTAGTTTGTTATTTCAGTTCTTAATGATAAAGCAAGAATTTCCTGCGAGGTGAATCAGAAATTTTCAAACAGATCAGTAACTGAGTTTATAGTATTTGCAACTGTCTCAGTCGCAGTGGTTACTGTACGCCGTGCTTGATAGGTTCGCTTTTCATCTCGCGTATCAAAACTTCAGTGTTATAGTTACATAAACACAATCGCTGAATTTAACATTTTTGAGGTATCTGAAAGTTCACAACTTTCTGCTACTACTAAGAGTTTCGGGAAATCAATAACTGTTTGATGTTGCGGAGATGAATCTTTCTCGTCCAAGCCCCGCCCCTTCCATTTCGGTGAGTTTTCTACCATCTGGTTGTTCCGAATGTAAAATCGGCTACTGAAACCCGTTCGTTTACAGCCTCCATAGGTTCAAGCTCCGCTGTTTATTGTGTTCCAACAGGACTGAAGGTCCTTGTTAGTAGAAGATGGCGTGATATCAATGTTAGTTATCATCAATCTAACAGATCAACAAAGCGCGGCGAGTGTGGTTTTTGAGTTGAGGTTGAACTCCGGCTCTAGAAGGACGCCGCGGTTTGCCAATGTAAAATGCTGCTCAGTTCCCGAGAGGGTTTTAACATACAATAAACTTTAGTTTCTCAAGCTGATAAGACAGAAAACAGACTTTGATATCTTTTTAACGTTATTTAGTTTTAGCAGCTCAACATAATGAATATAACTAAAAAAAGCCAATATTAATGTTATTGCCATCACAAATGTGAAATATATATTAGTGCAAACATTTGCCATGTAGTACTCACATGCATGCTCTATAAATTTTATCTATGACCACTATATTCCTGTCACCTTTTATTCTTTCTATTTTTTCGAAACTCAATTCTCTACGACAAAAATGGTTTTCACCGTCATACAATAGGAACAAAACCAAATTGAATTCAATTAATGCAAATGTGATAGAAAAATAAATAGCAAGATATAATATAGCATTGCATACTTTTTCTACAAACAAAATCTTCCCAGAAAGTGAACTACATTTTGCTCATTTAGTTTAGTTGTAATTAAGACTTTCTTGTTGTATTAACCTGAACAAAGAACAAAATATTAGTGTTTTTAAATAAAACATCCATTGGTCAACAAGTGTAGAAAGTTTTTGATAAACAACTTTCTGGTAAATATTGATGAATCACGTCTTGTCTCGGCACGGTCATATCTTATCATAAGTTCTCTCGTGGCCATGTGTAACAAGTAATGAAATTATTCTTTTATTTTTGTTCCAAAGAAATGTACTAATACTAGTTGTTGTTCACATTTTTATACCCATGCTCATATCGGTTGTGTTGGCCTGAACATTAATCGTGACTATTGCTTTGTTGACTGTGGGTCACTATCGCCAGACAGCAATAATTTCTCTAAAGTACATCGGCACATCTACGCGCACAAGTCACAAAATTAAAACTGCACTTATTCAGAAAATGTAAAACAGCTGTTATTTTGTAAATTGTTTCAATGTTTTTGCAACAAACTATCTTTTAAACTGCATATGAACGAATTATTTAAAATTCTGGGCCCGTTTGTACAAAGAGTGGATTACTTTATCCAGTGGATAAACCCTATCCAGCGGACAAAATTGGTGCGTTCTTAAGTTTTGATTGAACAACAGGCTTATTTTATCAACTGAATAGTTCGCTGGATAAAGTTATCCACTTTTCGTACAACTGATGCCTACTAGAAACCCAAATAACAAAACTTATTGACAACATATTTTTGTCAGCGCGTTTGTCTTTGAATGTTTGTGAATCAAGTCGTCACGAGGGCGTCAATGATTTACAGCTAAGGTCCCCTGACCTCACAGTACAGTTGTCTATTCTTATACAGCTGGTGATTCTCAATATTTCCCAACATTGTCAATTTTTTACCATATGGGAAGCAAGGTATAAAACTTTTATAATGGAATACAGAACGAAAGAGCTGAAAGAGCTTGTGGTATCCTTGCGCATTAAAGAAGGTGCATTAAACTGACTCAGATGTCTTTAGTTTAGCTAACATGACATGAGACTTAACTACCGACGAATCAGAGATATCATCAGCAAAGGGCAATGACGCCCAGAAAAGCAAGAAGGTTTACAAGGCAATAAAACTGGTCAAAACATAGGAAAGCAGCATGAAAATAATTTTCTCCCTATTGTGACTTTGAGTGACTGTACAGTATATATATAACTAATTCAAACGCGTTGGAAGGAGAAACCAAACTGATTTTCGTGCAAGTTCATTCATTTCACAATGAAAAATAATACCAAACCAATCCACTGATACAAATGGAGATTCAGACAGAATCGGGAAATTGCACAATTTGGATACTAATTATTGCATTTGCGGCTCAGTTAAAGACTGTCTCAGTTGTATTAATAATGCTGTGTTTGGGAAACCTGTAATTTGACTATTTGCTCTATTTCTAGTCTGATTTTTAATAAAGCCTTAACATTATTAACATTTCAGGACAATAATACAAGTCGGAACCAACAGTTTTAAACCAACTTAGATTACTTGCAGCAATAGATGGGTACTACTCAGGAAAAAATACATTGGGATAATAAGACACAAAACTGGGAATTCCGCTTTAGTCTAGGATTATAGAGCCAGATTTCTCCAAGCAAGTTCGACTTATGTCGCCCAACCGATATAACCTCTTTGAAATTTTAAAGAAAGAAGTCTACAATTTGTCTTTCCCAAAGTATCAAGCGTAAACACTACTTTATGCTCGTATACAGAGTAATTATCCTTTTTCCATCGTTTCCATGCTCAGGGAAGGTCTCGACAATATATATCAAATTTCCTGGCTGTTTGAGCTGAGAGATTCGCGTCTCGGTAAGAACCTCGGAACTCTCTGGGCACTGATGCCTTCTTCCTTCACTTTTGCTACGACTTCCTGACTCTTCAGAGCAAAATTCCAGCTTGAAAACTAATAACAAGACTGCAGATCTAGAAGGTCCGAGTGTGGCTCTTTCAGGCTGACACCATGTAACAGTACGATTTTAATTACAACTAAAGATCGATGCACGTGCAAAGTTAAGTGCACTTTTTTCCGGCAAGCGTGAGGTCTCCCTTCCTCTGATTAAGTGTTCTTTCCGTTTCCTCAATGTAACTTTCGCTGTATTCCCCATTTTCGTCTCCTCCCGTTTACAATCTTGTTAACGGGGCCACAGACTTTCTTCGGTCAAGACGGCCATTGTGCTTGCACGTGCAGTAAATACTTTAGCTTTCTTGTTGGCTTTTTTCTGTCTTCTAGTGTAGCGTCAAAACTTAGACTAAAACCAGCATAAATATGCTGACCATGACACAAATTGCCCTACATTAATGTCTTTGAATAAAGTTATTCCTGCCAAGGTTTTCAGTATTTTTAAAATCTGTAACGTCAACTATAACTAGCTAACATTCCATTTTTAAAAGCGAAAGGCATTTAGGTGAAACACTTGCATTAGATCGGCTTGCTGTCATCGGCTCCTTTTCAGAATACAGCCATGAAGTTTCGTTTCAGAAAATTTTCATATTTAACTGGCCGCAAGTCGAATGCCACACTGGACAATGTAACTAAATAATACAGATGTTTTTATTGTTCATTGCGTCAGTTGTGGCGATGCTATTTAAGAAATAAAGAGTACAGCGCCAATGTTACAATCTATTGTAAATAGTATTGTGCAAAGTCATTCAAACTCCGTCAACTTTAGCCAGAGCCTGCTGAAACAATCAATTCTTATCATCAAATCTGTTCCTTCAATCCGACTTGCCAAATTACTACTAACAGAACAGGAAGTCTAACTTCTGACTATAGTATAAATACCACACAAGTATGAACACATTTTAAAAGTGTTTAGATGTTATATGAAAACAAAAATATGTTACTCCACTAGCATGCATAAGTATATATCAGTATTTGCTACAATTTATTGTTTTCAGTTGACAGATTCTAGTTTGTTTTTTCAGTTCGTGATAATCAAGCTAGATTTTCCTGCGAGGCGAATCAGAAAGTTTCAAATAGATCAGTAAATTTTATATCATTATGAATTATTTCGCAAGGTTCCTCGACTATTAAATATCAAGTGGTTACTATACGCCGTGTTTGATATACAGTATACGTTCGCGTTTAGTTTCGCTACTTATGTCCAGAAATGCAAACCGGAATTGCAAATATAGTAGAACTTCTCACTATCGCAGATATCGGAGATATTGCAAATATCGCAAATCAGTATCGCAGAAAAGACAAATGTCTAAGTTACAGGAAGAAATTTAGGCTGCAAGAAACTCCATTGCAAATATCGCAGATATCGCAAATATTGCAAATATCGCAAATTAGTATCGCGCAAATTACAAATGTCTAAGTTACATGAAGAAATTCAGACTGGAAGAAACCCCATTGCAAATATCGCAGAAATCGCAAATATTACAAATATTGCAGACATCGCAGATATTGCAAATATCGCAAATTATTAAGTTACATGAAGAAATTCAGACTGCATGGTAAAACGCCATCGCAAAAATATCGCAAATATTGCGAATATCGTAGATATCAATAAGTCGCAGATATTCCAAATGTCAGAAATCAGTATGGCAGAAATTACAAATGTCTAAGTTACATAAAGAAATCCAGAGTGGAAGAAACTTCACTGCAAATATCGCAGATATTGCAAAGTTTGCAAATATCGCAGACATCGCAGATATTGCAAATATCGCAAATCAGTATCGCAGAAATTACAAATGTCTAAGTTACATGAAGAAACTATCCAAATGAGAGATTCAGAACCCCCATCGCAGAAATCGCATATATCATTGCAAATATCGCACAATTATCAAAATGAGAGATACAGAACCCCCATCGCAGAAATCGAAGATATTGCAAATATCGCAGAATTATGCAAATGAGAGATAAGATCCCCCATCGCAGAAATTGCAGATATTGCAAATATCGCAGAATTATCCAAATGAGAGATTCAGTACCCCCATCGCCGAAACTGCAAATAGCGCAGAATTGTGCAGAGCCCCCATCGCAGAAATTGCAGCTATTGAAAATATCGCAGAATAATCAAAATGAGATTAAACAAGAACCCCCATAACAAAAATTGCAGGTATTGCAAATATCACATAATTATCCAAATGAGAGATTCAGACTTGTGCCTATTCAACATTCACTGAGTGGAGCTCCATTATTGTCATAGTTTATTCTTATCAAATCATTCTCTTTTTTCGGAATTTAGACTTGTGCCTATGAAACATGCCGACTGAGTGGAGCTCCATTATTATCATAGTTGATTCTGATCAAATCATTGTCTTTCTTCAGAATTTAGATTTGTGCCTATGAAACATTCACTGAGTGGAGCTCCATTATTATCATAGTTGATTTTGATCAAATCATTGTCTTTCTTCAGAATTTAGACTTGAGCCTCTAAAACATGTGCTGAGTGGAGCTCCATTATTATCATAGTTGATTCTGATCAAATCATTGTCTTTCTTCAGAATTTAGATCTGTGCCTATGAAAAATTCACTGAGTGGAGCTCCATTAATATCATAGTTGATTCTCATCAAAATTATCGCCTCATAGATATGAGAATTTAGACTTGTGCCTCTAAAACATATGCTGAGTGGAGCTCCATTATCATAGTTGATTCTCATCGAATTATCGCCTTCATTCAGAATTCATGGACTTGTGCCAATAAAACATTCGCTGAGTGGAGCGACATTGTTAACATAGTTGATTCTCATCAAATTATTTACTCTTTCAAAATTTAGACTTTTGCCTATAAGACATTCACTCTGAGTGTTAGAAATATCTCAGATATTGAAAATATCAAAGATATTGCAAATATCTCTGTTATTGAAAATGGTACTCTCGAAAACGTAGACCTCGAAAACGAAAACCGATTTCTGCGATGGGGGTTCAGCTGGGTTCTGAATCTCTCATTTGGATAATTCTGCGATATTGGCAACATCTGCAATATCTGCTATATCTGTGATTTCTACGATTGGGGTTCTGAATCTCTCATTTGGATAATCTTACGACATTTGCAATATCTGCAATATCTGCGATTTCTGCAGTATATCTGCAATATTTGCAATATCTGCGATATTTAAATTATATGTGATTTCTAAGATGGGGGTTCTTAATCTCTAATTTAGATAATTTTGCAATATTTGCAACATCTGAGATTTATACAGTATGTATACAATATTTGCAACATCTGCGATTTCTGCGATGGTGGTTCTGAATCTCTCATTTGGATAACTCTGCGATAATTTGAATATCTGTGATTTCTGAAGTATACGTCGATGCCCATGACCTTCATATCCCTCTTGCAGACGTCTTTGTAGCGTAAATACGGTGCCTCAATGTTGATCGCTCTGTGGCTATGGCTTCCCAGAAGTTGATGTCGATGCCCACGGTCTTCATACCCCTATTGCAGACGTCTTTGTGGCGGAAATATGTGCCTCCATGTTGATCGCTCTGTGGCTATGGTTTCTCAGGATTTAGTATCGATACTCGTGGCCTTCATATCCTTCTTGCAGACGTCTTTGTAGCGCAAATACGGTGCCTCCATGTTTGCTTGTGGGGCGCTTCTCAGCACTAGCTCTCCGTACAGACATCGTACATTCTAACTACATATCCACAAGTACTTTAAGTCTCTTCAGTACGACTCGAGCTAACAGCTTTCCGATGATGATGTCTGTTGGAGTGTTGATTTCTACCGCATTTTGTTTCATTTTTTTGCATCATTTTTCGAAACCTTTTCACCTTCAACAAAACAGTCCGTGGCACCACCAATTTACCTTATACCTCGATCACACCATTTTCAACGCAAATAACAATATGAAATTAGCTGCAGCTGAGACGTCGTGTTCAACAGAAGATATAACAAAGTCTGATAATAGAGACAGAAAGAGGTGGGATGGTGAGTTTGGGGGAGGGTGGAGGAAATGCAAAGAATATGCTGAGGCTGGGGGATTTTAGACACTGTATTCATGATCAGTGGAGAAAGATTGTCATTAAGCTGTAAAATTATGCTTAATACTTATACTCTTATACTTCTTTCACTTTCGGTTGACTTATGTGAGTGAAATCTAAAGACTTAATATTGTACCCAATATCAAAATGTAACCATATATGTCACGGGTCAAGACAGCTGCACGAGGAAAGGTCAAACTCAACTGAAACAATCGGCGTGTGAAAGGACCTTGCATCACGATGCACGCCGCACCCCCACCCCCTTCCCAATCAAAATGAGTAAGGAGTACCCCGGGGTTTCGAGGCACGCAGCACCCTCCCCCACCAAAATGAGAAAAGAGTATCGACGATTTTTCAGCCGAGGGCCCCTTCAACTCAATTCAAAAATTAGTAACCAAATATAATGAATAATTGAATAACATCATTAGCCATGAACGGATGATAACAGGAGCAAGGCAGTAACCACATGAAACATTTTACATTCTTCTATTTTATTAATCTAATCCACTGCTAGCATCGTATCCAATAGAACTCTGTACACGTGTAAGTCAAACTATAAAATGAGCGAAAGTGACTCTGAATAACCGATCTTTTGAAAGTATATAACTTGGACAAGCCGTTATTTCGAATTTTAGTTTAGTTTTAAGCACCAAAATCCCGTTTGATCTGGGAATGCATGAGTTAAATTACACGAACTGTTACAGCTATGAATTATGTTACAGATGGCTGTACTAAGGTATAACATGATGTCATCTTGTTTTGAAACCGAAACATTGAGACCCCGTCCACACTTATGCGTTTTCGTTTGCAAACGCAGCTTTTTCGTTACAGATACGGCTATCATTTACACGTATACAACGAAAACGCTCTTCAGATTTTTTTTTGTTTTGAAAACAATACTGTAGCGTAATTATGTGAATTCCTGAAAACGGAACTTTCGGTAACGATGACATCACATTATCGGCCTCAGTTTACTTCGCGCAGTTTTTATTCCCAAATCCAAAATGGCGGACACACAAAATTCATTCTCTTTTCTTTCGTGCTTGGGCTTATTTCAAGCCTTTTTGCGAAGGCGAGGAGACATCGTCAGGCGGCTTGCACTATCTTTTTCAAAACTGAAGATTTTTAAAAACGACTTATTCGTCGACCACCAAAACGGCTTCTTAGCGTTTTCAAAATTATATAGCGTATTCGTATGGACCCGGTAAAAACGATTCGAAAACGCTCCGTGTGGACGCGATTTTTTTGAAAACGAACAGAAAAGTTGCGTTTTCAAAACGAAAACGCATGCGTGTGGACGGGGTCAGAAGTTTATTACGTTTCCAAATGGCAAGATATTTCATAGTTTAATCAAACAGTTAAATTTTAAATTAGTTAATGTATACATGCAATACTTGTATAAAACCTAAATATCAAGTTTAACAAGATGTTATTTAGAGTTACTTTCGATCGGTATTTCTTAATAATATTGTATACACCTAATTTAAAAAAAGGTTGACCTGCAGCAACAGTGAATACCATGACCGCAATAAAATGTGGGGTGTAATGAATTTAGAATAGAAGAAGGTTGCTAAAAAATAAATATGTAGATTAGATGTAACCTGATTCGCCTAGAATTTAAATTCATAACGTAGTAGCTTGATTATATTAAAACTTTTTGAAGGTACACAATTCCTTTCGGTCATGGTATTCATTATTGCACAAGGTCAACCTTTTTTGAAATAAGTATATAATAATAGTCGGTAATTGTATCTGTAAACTTTATACGAGTATATAAATATATAAAATTTACAGTTACAACTACAACTACCGACTATTATTATACATTATATTGTGTACACAGTTAGCAGGAAAGATGACACACTAATAAAGTTATTATTATTTTTATTGTTATTATTGATATTATCATTATTACTGCCGAATGTTACTGATGAATTAAACAAATACACATTATGTATACAGTTTTTAAGAGGGGCGCTACATCTCATAACTTGTAGTAGTTATAACGATAATGGCGTATTGTCCTCTCTTCCTCCGCTGTCGAACCTGCACGCTGACTGGCTCCTGAGCCTGCAGAGAGCGGATTGCATCCTGGGCATTTAGGTGAACAAGCCATTTGTCCCGTTCCTGTGGACGGCATCAAAATATATTCATAAATTAATTATGGAATAATGAATCGGTCGGCGGTTGTGTAGTAGCACGAACAAGCTAAGAGCGAGGTTGCTTTATAATTGGACACAGCAAGAGACAACAAAACCGCTGTATAACCATTTAAAACGTTGCTGCATAAAGTTATTAGATGACGCAACTTCCGTGCCGTTCCGCTGACGGTGAGCTCATTATTTCTATTAGCATTTTAAAGGTACTTAAGCCTATTCGGTCTGGACTTTTGTACGGTGATTGGGACTGTGCCCTGTGGTTGGGTGGGAGTGTGTGTGAGTGTGTGTGTGTGTGGTGTGGTGTGGTGGTGTGTGTGTGTGTGTGTGTGTGTATGTAGGGTATGTCTATTTTGTTTTTGTCTTACCACGTCACAAATCACGAGCTATGTTAATCATATTCCACAAAATATCGCTTAACTGACTTCAAGACTGAGAATTAACAATTGTTTGAAAGATTGCGTTGATCAGTGGCGAAGACTGTTTAAGAAGCTGAACTATCACTAAACATAGCGTCGAAAACGGCGTTGACATAGCAACCAGGGATACTTTTGACGCAAAATTGTTCCAGAATCTTTTCCTCTAATAATTTTTAGTAAAAGTTGCCACATTGAGCGGGTTTTCCTTGAATAATAAGAAAGCTCTCGGTAATTGAAATCAGCACAGCCCCCTCCCCCTTCCCTCCCAGGCCGAATAGGGTTATTTAAAGCTCTATTCAAGCCACACGGAACAAACGAAAGTTGAAAGAAAGTTGAAGAACCACTAATGATCGAACCGAACGCTTCCGAATTACCATCGTTATTATTACAATTATTATCATTAATATCATTACTTGTATCACTATTTTATTAATGTTTCAATTATAACCATAATTTTACAAGTTACATTTTTCTCAAATCTGATTGGCTTATTCAACACTCTTTTTCTCTTAGTCTGACAACAAAATCACATGTCGGAGAGTGTCAAACTCAATGACGTTGATATTTCAAGAAATCGGATTGGTTCGCTATCTCTGGCTAATTGGCAATTTCCACCTCCCCGGAGGTGGATGAATGAACAATGGCCGGCGTAAACTCCCGTTTTACAGTAGTGAGAGAGGAAGAAATCTTTCAAGTACACGATGATACAAAGAAAGCTACAAAATTAGGAGTGAAAGTTTGCAGAGGTAAATAATGTTTTACACACAAATTGCAAACATGTCTTCTCTCCGCACAGCTTTTCTTACTCCTGAATGCCAAACTCCGCTGATGCCTCTCTTCTTCCATGGCTCCTTTTCAAAGTCCCATCTAAGTCAGTTCACCTTCATTTGAGAAAAAGGTCGTTATCTCTAAAAATGGTTGTCATTTCCAACAGCAAGCACATGGCACGGTTTCCGAAGAAAACTTCAGAAGTTGTTCTTTCAATTTCATTTCAATTAAACTGGAACCGCCTCCACGGAACTATTTGAATTCAACTTGAACAGCAATTTTGTTCGGTCAACTTTAAGAGACATTGCTGAGGATTTCCAATTTTTCTTAAATCTTCAAAGCTCTTTTTGCAGAGAGGCTATCTTTGTGCAAACTGTAAGTAAACGAGACCGATTTCATGCAAAATTTGCGCATGGAAGTGAGGCAGCCAATTGTGAGCGCCTGCCCACAACTGTGGATTAACGTTGGCAGAAATTAAAAACGATCAAACTGAAATTTCTTGAATGTGTTGTGTTGTCACCGAGTTTGTATATGCTAATACAATTATTCTCTTCAATCTCGGCGGAGAGGGGTTTTCAGAATATTCACCTCCATGCTCCGTACGTCGGTGAATATTCTGCCACTACTCACTTCAATTTCAGAGAATAATTGTTAATTACTACTATTTTCAATTTTATTATTTTGGTGTTAATATCATATATTAATGTTACTAAAGACTTACAAATTCTATACCAAACCCACAGTAATTATTCTTAAATACCTTCATTTCAATGATGACGTCAAACAGTGCTCTACTTTTTTTTCCGACGATGCTGTCAGCTTCAAATGATTCCGGTCCAACAATCAAAGACCTTAAACTATGGTTGTTGGTCAGGTCTTTGAGTGTCTCGCAGTCTGTACTAGCAAGTAGACGTGTTTTGCTCTGGAGAATCGCTCTCACTTGGTCAAAATCTTCGAGATTGGAGCATTTTGAAAACATCTTGTCTACTATTAGCACATGCAGCATGTCGTTCGCGAGGATTTCCGATGTCACATTAAGCTGGTTAATGGCATCCTGAGACTGTGTTAAGAATATGAGGATGGATAGGAACGACATTGATTAGGCGGAAAACAACCACACACAAACACACACACACACACACACACGCACAAACAAACAATCACAGCACACACATACACACACACAAACAAACAAACAAGTACAGCGCACACGCACGAACGCACAAACAAATTAAACGCAAACAGACACAAACAAGCAAAGACAACACATGTAAATTTACACACTCAAACTTACGTTGACTCTTGTTGCTGATCCGAGGGAGTGGTGCATCGTACTAGCTTCGCCAGCAATCTAAAGCATAACAGTTTATTAACAGGATTTTCTTAATAACACTTTACATTGCTAATTGATTCGCTTATGTAAAATGTTTCTGATTATTTAACAAGCTTATCGTACAACTGAACAAAGAAAACAGAAATAACGTCTTGTACAACTTCCCATATCTCTTCATCGTTTGATTCTGAAATGTACACATCTCAGCATTTTAGTTGTAGAAGAAGGATTTCTAAAGGCAACTAAACTCTACATTTATTGCCATTCTAGGATAACTCAAAACATTGAATAACATGTATAATCAAGAATGACGGGATGAAGACTGGATGAATCAAATATCAATTCTTCACCCGTCGATTATCAGATGCAAAGACAAATATAAAAACCAAGAAAAACGCAGAAACGGCGCGCAATTTGGTATTTTATCATTTTAGAATTTTAACTGCAACTTCACGTTTGATGTCCTTCACCAGATGTATTGTCAGCTATACCAAGTCAACCTGAACTCTCAGAGCAAAGGATACTTCTTGATAAATAGACAACATGAATAATTTGGACATTAAAACTAAATCTAATATAAGTTTCCGTAGGCAAACAAACGCTAGTGTATTTTGAGAGTACTTTTGTTGTGTGTGTGTGTGTGTGTGTGTGTGGGGAAAGAGTGT
>JAOBRH010955739.1:0-13654 GCA_027575125.1 Umimayanthus parasiticus | reverse complement strand
AAACTAAAAATTTTGACAGTTATGACGTCATTATGACGTAATGATGACGTCATAAGCCAATTAAAGTACACCAAATTAATTAGTTTATAATTCTCTACTATCCCACCAAATTTCATTTCATTATCATTAATAATTTTAGAGTTATGGGCCGCGGGCACTTTCCGCCCCCCTCCCCCCCAAGCCGAGCCACCCTCAAAAAGCCCAGGTGGAATAGGGTTAATATGTCTGTTCGTCCAATCTTACTTTCATCTCAAACGTTGTTAGTTCACCTAAAGCAGTCTGGATTATAGTAATGCTAATAATCTCTAATCTTGTCTATTTCAGGGCCCACCGGGTGCCCGAGGCCCAACTGGTGAGCGAGGTGCCAACGGTGAACCGGTGCGTTGATTGATCTAAACATTTTCACATTCTTTTAAAACTAAGAGCCAGGTCACTCCCGATATAAGACGTCAAGCCCTGCCCCTTATCATGCCTTAAAGTTCCAAGTTTAAAATTCAAATTTGCAACCACGATAAACTTGGCGTCTGTACCAATCTTCTCGCTCTAAATACATGTACTTAAATTTTAAAGAGTAGAGTTTCATATTGTAAGAAATTAATAAGTAATACCAAAGAAATTTGGGGAAAATTCATCTCTGTACTAACAATATTGTGTATGGTAGGAGTTTTTAGAACTTATAAGCATTTGTAAGGTTTTCGTGCGCTAAGAAGTGAAAGTACCAATCACCATCGTTTTCAGCGTGGTCAATAGACCATTGCACGATTTCCGTCGCCATCTTGGATGTGGGACATTCGCGGCAAAAATTACAGCAAATGTGTGGAAAATTCTTCAACTTTCGACCCTTATAACTCTGCAATTACATTTTGGATTTTGACGAAAAATGTCTCTTTACCAAGGAAATGCTACGGAAATTATATTTTCAAAACAACAAGTAAGAATTTAAGGCTGCAACCTTCGTAATTAATATTTTAAAACACCATTCAAAACATTCAAGGTTTTGTATGGTGTTTTGAGTTTTTGATTATGAGCGTTTAAGCCTTAACTTACTCTTTGTATCGTAGTTATATAATTCCCATGTCAATACCTTTTAAAGACTTTTTTTTTTCAAAATTCGATGTATAATTGCGGAGTTATCGGCGTTTATAAAGTTGAACAACACCTGCCCCACATCCAAGATGGCGACGGAAACCGTGTAATGGTCTATTTTTCCTTTGAGGGTTGACCAGTTCTTATGATATATATTTTGTTGACAGCTTACGTTTGCTTTGGCCACTGAAGCGCTAAGTATCTATGCTAACTAATCGGCTGACTATGAAAAAAGCATAAATTTAAGACTCCAAAAGATTTCGAGCGTTTGTCGCATAGGTTTTGAAGCAGCCTTCCTGCCACGCGAATCTATTTCTAACTTTTCTTACACTGATACCGAAGGGTTTACCCTGACAAAAATAAGCAAAATATCTTCGTGTTTTCAAATAATGGCCATGTCATTTTCAGGGTGACGCAGGACCTCAAGGAAATCCGGGCCAGCAAGGCCCAGTGGGACCAAGTGTATGTATCCCTTTTACTGTGCTTTTAAGTTAAAACTGATCCCGTTTAAGCTGATTCGTCTGTAAACGTCACATTTTGCTGTTTTCCCTCGGTACATTATGGTGCTACTTGAAATCATCATTCTCTCGCATACAATAAGACCCTGTATATGATATTTAGTGCCACCTTTAATTTAAACATTATATCCCAGAGAAAATTATGAGACATTATTGGATGTCAGATTATGATTTTTCCAAATATTTGGAAGCTAAGCTGAACAGATTCTTATGTTGAAGTTTAAACACCAAATATTGTAGTCTAGTTCCTAAAACAAGCTCATATACATGGGTTTTTACTATATAATTAACAAATATAATTACGTAGCATTTGAATTATGATAAACTATGAAAAAATTTGGAAATATGGATTAAGGATGCACCACAAGCAATATGTCTCCCATTTCCACCTACTGAATAGCTGGCGGCCACAAAGTGAACGTTGTTGCCTTTTGCAGCAGTACAGGTTATCTGTCTTGTCAAAACCTTCAATACTCTGTTTTTTTCGTCAGCTGGTCAGTTCAAAGTATGAGATATCAGTAAAACACTAAAGATTGACCATTTCTTGCCGTTATGGACGTGGTGGGATATTAACAAAAACTGCGTATCCAAGATGACAAAATCTTACAAAGCTACAACGAAAGTGAGAAAAGAAAACAACGACAACAATAGTTTTTTTTCATTCGTCTATAGATCTTAATACAATTTTAATTAATGAGGATATAACTTAATACTATTCCAGTTTCACTTTGGGGTCACCTGAAAAACTAGAGAGCTAATTATGCCAAGTGACCCAGGCCAAAATAGCTACTCCATAGGCAATCCTTTTTTTAAATACACATACAATGTCATGGATTTGACCATCAAGCTATTAGATCAAAATGGGGTCATTTTAAATGTTGGGAAAAACAGTCTTTCCGCGGGATGAGAATTGCCTTGTATTCCTGCGGTAATCTTTCATATTCCACTCGTTTCTTAGGGCATTAAGGGCGATCGGGGAGACAAGGGCAACTCTGGTGAGAAGGGAGACAAGGTAAGCTCTTTCTATAGTTGAATGCAGTTTGTCTGAGACCTGTTGTTTCAATTGTCGTTTATTAATTACCGCAATGAATTTCCGTGTTTCATTCATAAAGGACCAATCATTAGATATAGCCAGGGTGGGGCTGAAGAGGAAACGGTTGGGTAACTAAAAAACACACAGTCTTAGGTGGGGGAAAAGAAAAATTCTTGGAATGAAGAGGAAATGGTTGGGTAACTAAAAACCACACTGTCTTAGGTGGGGTAAATGAAATTCTTGGAATGAAGAGAAAATGGTTGGGTAACTAAAAAATACACTATCTTAAGGGGGTAAAAGAAGTTCTTGGAATGAAGAGGAAATAATTGGGTAACTAAAAAACACACTGTCTTAAGTGGGGAAAAAGAAGCTCTTGGAATGAAGAGGAAATGGTTGGGTAACTAAAAACACACTGCTTAGGTGGGGGAAAAGAAGCTCTTGGAATGAAGAGGAAATGGTTGGGTCACTAAAAACACACTCTCTTAAGTGGGGGAAAAGAAGTTCTTGAAATGAAAAGGAAATGGTTGGGTAACTAAAATCACACTGTCTTAAGTGGGGTAAAAGAAGTTCTTGGAATGAAGAGAAAATGGTTGGGTAACTAAGGAACACACTGTCTTAGGGGGGTAAGAGAAGCTCTTGGAATGAAGAGGAAATGGTTGGGTAACAAAAAACACACTGTCTTAAGTGGGGGAAAAGAAGTTCTTGGAGTGAAGCAGAAATGGTTTGGTAACTAAAAACACACTGTCTTAGGAGGGGGAAAGGAAAATTATTGAAATGAAGAAGAAATGGTCGGGTAACTAAAAAACACACTGTCTTAAGTGAGGGAAAAGAAGTTCTTGGAATGAAGAGGAAATGGTTGGGTAACTAAAAACACACTGTCTTAGGTGGGAAAAAAGAAATTCTTGGAACGAAGAAGAAATGGTTGGGTAACTAAAAACACACTGCTTAGGTGGGGGAAAAGAAACTCTTGGAATGAAGAGGAAACGGTTGGGTCACTAAAATCACACTGTCTTAGATGGGGGAAAAGATGTTCTTGAAATGAAAAGGAAATGGTTGGGTAACTAAAAACACACTGTCTTAAGTGGGGTAAAAGAAGTTCTTGGAATGAAGAGGAAATGGTTGGGTAACTAAGGAACACACTGTCTTAGGGGGTAAAAAAAGTTCTTGGAATGAAGAGGAAATGGTTGGGTAACTAAGGAACACACTGTCTTAAGTGGGGGAAAAGATGTTCTTGGAGTGAAGAAGAAATGGTTGGTTAACTAAAAACGCACTGTCTTAGGTGGGAGAAAAGAAAAATTATTGAAATGAAGAAGAAATGGTTGGGTAACTAAAAACACACTGTCTTAAGTGAGGGAAAAGAAGTTCTTGGAATGAAGAGGAAATGGTCGGGTAACTAAAAAACACACTGTCTTAAGTGGGGGAAAAGAAGTTCTTGGAATGAAGAGGAAATGGTTGGGTAACTAAAAACACACTGTCGTAGGTGGGAGAAAAGAAATTCTTGGAACGAAGAAGAAATTGTTGGGTAACTAAAACACACTGTCTTAGATGGGGGAAAAGAAAAATTCTTGGAATGAAGAGGAAATGGTTGGGTAACAAAAAACACACTGTCTTAAGTGGGGGAAAAGAAGTTCTTTGAATGAAGAGGAAATGGTTGGGTAACTAAAAACACACTGTCTTAGGTGGGAGAAAAGAAATTCTTGGAACGAAGAAGAAATGGTTGGGTAACTAAAAACACACTGCTTAGGTGGGGGAAAAGAAAAATTCTTGGAATGAAGAGGAAATGGTTGGGTAACTAAAACACACTGTCTTAGATGGGGGAAAAAATTCTTGGAATGAAGAGGAAATGGTTGGGTAACTAAAAACACACTCTCTTAAGTGGGAGAAAAGAAGTTCTTGGAACGAAGAAGAAATGGTTGGGTAAAAAACACACTGTCTTAGGTGGTGGAAAAGACAAATTCTTGGAACGAAGAAGAAATGGTTGGGTTACTAAAATCACACTGTCTTAGGTGGGGGAAATATTATTGAAGTTCATTGTGGAGTAAGAAAGTAATAACTGTATTTCAGTATTTCCACTGGTTGGGTTGACAAATTTCTTGTTTTAAAAGGGTTGGATCAAAATATTCTTGTGGTCGTAAATAACCGCACGATGCCACACTTGCAAAGTGTTACATCAGAGAAAAGTTGCCATTATATTCTTTGTTCTTCCGTAGTTAGAAATCACTAACACAAATATCACTGCAAAATGATAGAGATCGACAGCCTGGTCGTGATAAAATATTTGTTGTTTGACCACAGGGCTGGCCAGGTTACCAAGGGCCGACTGGGCCGGCCGGACCACAGGGAGACAAGGTACGTCATAGGCGGACCACCCTGATGCCTTGCGTTTGATTTTGCGTTTGCTTTCGCGTTTGCCTTTGTGTTTGCCTTTGTGTTTGTGTTTTGTGCTTTTGTGTTTGCGTTTTTGTTCGCGTTTGGTTTTGGGTTTGCGTTTGTGTTTGCGTTTGTGTTTGCGTTTGTGTTTGTGTTTGAGTTTGTGTTTGTGTTTGCGTTTGTGTTTGCGTTTGAGTTTGTGTTTACATTTGCGTTTGTGTTTGTGTTTGAGTTTGTGTTTGCGTTTGCGTTTGTGTTTGTGTTTGCGTTTTCGTTTGTGTTTGCATTTGTGTTTGTGTTTTCGTTTGTGTTTATGTTTGCATTTGAATTTTTGTTTGCGTTTGTGTTTGTGTTTGTGTTTGTTTGCGTTTATGTTGGTGTTTGCGTTTGTGTTTGCGTTTTTGTTTTCGTTGGTGTTATAACGTAACATGTATTAGAATGTTAGAACAATGTTGACGCTGATTTATTTTGTTCATATTGTTTTCAGGGTGACGACGGTCCGATCGGAAAGCAAGGCTACCCTGGTCCCAAAGGAAACTCGGTTTGTGTCTTCGGTCACAATTAGCAATCCATTTTGACTCTATCCTTTGTATTTCCTTGTTTTTCCAGGGTTTTTTTTTGGCCATAACAACACCACATATTTGGCATTCCTTGTAGTACATTTGGTAGAAAGATAAAAAAAAAATTTCAGATTTGAATAAACATCATTGATGATATGAGCACCAGCCATCTAGAATTAGCAGAAACTAACAGAAAGTTTCAGGTTCGAAGCCTAACACCTCAATGCATCATTTATCTGAAAAGCTCTGAGAAAAAAGAAACGACAACCAACCGAATAAGAAACAAACAAAACAGACAATAATAAGAAATAATAAGGGTACAAGCTAAATGAGGAAAAACTGTAACTTTAGATGAGGTATTAAATCAAGTTTCTTTTTGCTTTATGATGGTTATCCAAAAGAGAGTTAGTCACCAGCTTCTTGAGACGGTGGCGAGACTTAGATTTAGATTTAGATTCATGGATTCTATGTGATTTCAGCGTAAAATTCTTTAGTCTTGAGTTACACGTTTCCTCGGAGGAAGATCAAAAATACGAAATTGTTTTTAAGAAGATATTCAAAGTATTCCAAGAGAAATGAAAGTGTACAGAGCTTATGTAACGCAATTCCAGTGCTATTGTAACGTTGTTACAATTTGTGTAACGCAATCTGCTTCTGTTCATAGGGAGAACAAGGTCCCCCGGGTCCTCCGGGAGCGGAAGGAGAGCCTGGACCAAGGGTAAGTATCCGGTAGGGGAATTGGCCAGTTGGAAAACGACCAAAAAAACTGGCTTCGGATTTGCGTTATTAATCTAGTTAATTATTTAATTGATCCCATCAAAAAGATATCTGTTTTACTGCTTTTAAGGTAGAGTCATGAAGCATCTCCGTGTATCTTCTCTCTGATTGGATATTCAAACAATGCCAATAATAGTATCCACACCTTAAAACAAAACCTAGCTTACTACCCGAAAACAAAGGAACTGCGTTGTGACTGTTGAAGTAAGGTATACTGAACTGTTTAACTACCCGGGGGTGTGGTTGTGAAGCACCTCCATGTATCTACTCTCTGATGGTCTGATGGAGTATTCAAATATAGACAATAATACTATCCAAGTACTCATTACGCTTAGGTCCTAGCGTCCATTATCTTCGGCGTAAATTTGTCAATAAACTTACTGCTCCATTTCCACATACTAACTATACCTAAAAAACAGTTTCAGATGCATCGAAACAGTTTTACGGAACAGCTTACTAATAACTCTTCTGCCAGCAGAACTCCTAAGCTCTTTAAAATCGAGCTGCAAGGAGTTTTTTTTATAATGACCGGTAGACACGGCATCAATGCATGGAAAGCAGGCGTTTCGTTATATTTCATTGAGATAGTATTAGACTAGAATATTACTATTTAACTTAGATTTGTAAATATTTGTTATTATTGTTAGTTTTAAGTCCTGATGGTTTTATCATGTTTTAAATAAAGTTACAAGTTACCAAACTAAAAATCAGAACAAAGGAGAGATATTGTTAAGGTTTAGTACTAAGAGTATACTGAGGTTGTTAACTACTCCAGTGGGAGGGTCGTGATCATGAAGCACCTCCATCTCTGGTTGAGTTATCAAACATTTTCATTGTGTTGTGGTGAGGGCCACATGGGACAGCACGTCCTATGGATGTAAATGTGTTACCCTCAATATTAAAGAGTAGGGTAATCCTGGTGTTGTGATGAGGGCTGCTCGGGAGAGTACATCCTATGGATGTAAATGTGTTACCCTCAATATTAAAGAGTAGGGTAATCCTGGTGTTGTGGTGAGGGCCACATGGGAGAGTACGTCCTATGGATGTAAATGTGTTACCCTCAATATTAAAGAGTAGGGTAGGCCCTGTGTTGTGGTGAGGGCCACATGGGAGAGTACGTCTTATGGATGTAAATGTGTTACCCTCAATATTAAAGAGTAGGGTAATCGCGGTGTTGTAGTGAGGGCCACATGGGAGAGCACGTCCTATGGATGTAAATGTGTTACCTTCAACAAATGAAGTTTTACTTTACTTTACAAGAATACTATCGAGCACCTTATTACAAAATCTTACCATCTGAATATAAACTTGACAAACAGTTCTTTGAGAAAAGTTTCAAAGTGGAACAACAAATTGCTGAGATACCCGTGGCTGTTTTCTGTTTCTAGGGCCCGGCTGGCTTAATTGGAGACAAGGGCGATCGGGTAAGTAGTCTCGGAGTTACCGTGAGCTATTATTGACGATATCAAACCCGTTAACAAAAAAGGAGTCTCGTGCAGAAAACAAGACGTATCATGGACAAAAATAGTGCCTATTTTCAAATGCTCGTAATTCTGTCTCTTATTGCAATTGGGTGTGTTTTTCGCTAAAATTAAACCAAAGAATAATTGTTTGCATAGTAATCGACTTCGTTCGGAAGTTCAAAGTGCATTTTGTGTTAATTGTCGCAACCCTAGCCCCGCCCTTTTTACTTCATTTTTAAAAGCATGACTGGCGCTCGAACTGCCAAATTACCGAGTTTCACGGTCAGCAGTATGTAAAGATAATCAAGGGCTCGAACTGCCAGATTTCTGACGACGTTCACGGTCAGGGTCTGACATGCTACAGGAGACCCCTATCCTGTTAACGCGCTACATTTATTAACCGAGAGTGAGGTCTGTACGGGAAATATCAAACTGAGACCTTGCTGTAACCACTAACTACTTATTAACCGGAGTGAGGTATGTACGGGAAATATCACACTGAGGCCTTCCTGCATTGACTGAACGATTGCGAGATCAATGCGTCAAAGCTGAAGTTTGATACCCCGTAAAGACCGAACGTTCGAGGTTAATAAGTATTTATTATATGGCATTTTTTAAAACGACAATAACACCGTGCTAGTAGAAATTCTTTACTTCGCACTTCCGGTTCTGCGCGCGCAGATCATTAACGGTAATCCGTAACGCCTGCATTATTATCTCAAGTTTTAAATTGTATCTTTGTATTTTAGAGAGGGTCACTGGGTCATCATTTTAAATCTGTAAATTACTGTTATGTGTCACCCTCAGAAAATAAAGTTGTTACCTTACCTTACCTTACCTTACCTTACCTGTGGGCGGGCATTACGGGGAATCCAAACCTCTCAAGAACCAATCAGAACGCGCGAAGTTTCTTTGCCATATAATAATGACTCATAATGACGTCACTCTATTATCAGGAACAAAACAGGAAGCAGAAAAAATAACGAGCTGCTTAATCAGATTATCGAATTCAACGACAACGATGCAAATCGTTGCATTGGTAGAGATATGTCTGTCATACATCAGTACAATTTGATTGAAAAATATATATTTTTGTGCAAAGAGGAAAGCAATTTCTACTGGTATACTACTCGCTTTCGATGACATTACGCCCTTTTTATAAGAACGCCTATTTTGGGGGCTGACGCCGAACGTTCTTAAGGTTTTCAAGATCTCAACCTCAAATGTTCTTTAAAGTGGTCTTCAATTTTTTTAATTGCTCTGTACATTATATAATTCTAATTACATGCATACACATTGTGTGTGCGAGGTTGGCACAGTTGGTAAGATCTCTGACTGCCGGCCAGAAGGTCCCGGGTTCAATCCCCGGCCTGGTCGAGGGTTGAACTTTAGGCGACCTTCTTTCGCCACACCGTCCGTGGACAGGGACGTTAAGCCGTTGGTCTAGTCTCTCGACATTCTATCGGGGGACCTAAAATAGCCCACACACTTGATAAGAGTAAGCTAATACTGTCACCTCCTCCCCTACAAGGGAGCCAGGCCTAGTATTAAGGAACCACGTGTCCTATTGCCTGTGCTCCCTCTGAGTACCATACTCAGCAAATGTTGAAAATAAAATAAAATCATAAATATAGTGTTGTTGTTATTGTTATAACTGATCTATTGATTTATGTTCCTGTTTGATTCTAGGGTGGCCAAGGACCGAGGGTGAGTGACTAGCTGTCCTTTTCTTGTTAGCCTACAAAACAGGCTGGAAGGTGTTTTAACACCTCTTAAAGATGTGTCCTGGTGCAAAATGCAAACAAGTGCTTGTTTTGGGTGATCAGCTCTTACTTTCGCTGCTCTTATGTTGTTCCTCATCTGTCCGTTCTATCGACCGAAAAGAACTGGTTCTGGCCAGTTGAAATGGAAAGATTTAAGGCGCACGTGTAGATTTTCCCGCTACAATTCTCTAAATTCTAGCACTTTGTAATTTGGCCGACCGGAACGGGAGAACTGAGTGGCTCTGATCTTTGAGCAGGGCCATTCTGGCCAGAACTAGTTCTGATAACTCGCGTATTCCATTTAAGAACTGACTGGTCGGACCGGCCAAACTTGACAAATGGAAGGAGACCCAAGTACAATTTTTGGTAGTGTTTCTAAGCTGTTCAGTATTTTGACAAAAACAACATAAAAACCTGTTCATCTTCAAAAAGCGTTCTTGCTGTCACACGTGTATTCAGCTGGTTTTTTTTTCCGATTTAGCACAAGTGTCAAATTATATTAGCTACCTAATGTATGATTGTTTAGACCATTTTTTATTTTTTTCCTGTTTTGTTTGCAGGGAAACACTGGTCCACCGGTAAGCAGGATGTGTACATAATGACAATGTTACCTGGTCAAAGCAGCTAAATCAGGGTTGTATGTAGTAGTAATAATAATAATAATAACAATAATAATAATAATAATAATAATAATAATTTTGATAATAAAAAAATTCTGATGTGATATTAGGACTTTTATAGGTACTTTCTTCGTGACAGCCGTTAAATGTGTTGTTGATGACTTTTAATATGAGTTATCAATACAAGATGTGTTATCGATGAATTTTTAATTATCGGTATTTAAGACAGGCGTCATAGGCTACATTCGCACCCTATGTACGTTTATTTAGGGCAGGGGGTATCCAAAGGTTTCTCACTGCAATAATAGTAGCAATATAAGTCTCAAAGGAATCAAACATTTGGGTTTATAATAGTGAAATAGAGGATACAAATTAATTACTACATAAACATAAAAAGCAGCCTTTTGAAAAGCAATTGAAATGTGTCATTGTGTCATTTTTCTTATGTCGCAGTACATTTTTTATAAACTACTTATTCCCAGAACATTTTCGCTTTTGAACTTGCAGTTTTCTGATAGTTGAAATTAGAGAAGAATTGAAAATCTTATAAAAATTTATGATTACAAAACTTCGCTGACACTTTGTTTTTCATGTTTTGCTACCCTGCAGGGACCGCCCGGCCCACCGGTATGTTGCGTTTTCTTTCTTGTCTTGTAACTTCCAATCTTCTCTCCTTTACTAAGCATCTTATAGCATTATAGTTTTCATTTTAATCCTGTTTTTTCATATCGTTTTTGAGAAATTACTAAATGTTAAGAATTGTTGTTGTCTGTCTGTTGACATTATAAACCGTTCTATTTTCTTTGTGTGTTTTAGGCACTATTACTTGCTTTAATTTTTTCTTTTGAAATTTGAAAGAAAAACCTGCTGTATTGCAATCGCAATCAAAATCATTCCTGTAGAAACAGTTTCGCATTTGGTGTTTTTCTATTGAGGTATGAGCACCGGGAAATTTTCACGTCCTCTGATGCAACCCAGAATTTGCTACAAAATCAATATTTGGTAACCATATTGATAAATGAAAATTTTTTCTTCGTATCTTGTAAACCAGGGCTGAATTTTGTCATCGAAAAATAGGGTTTTTCCCGCGAAATTAGCCAGAATTCAGTTGTTTTTTCAACTTAGAACAAGAACTACAAAACGAAAATAAGAGTTTGTTAGAATTGTTCACGACGCACGCGCCACAAAAAGTACCACCTTGTAACGGATGACAAAAATTTGTCCTGGCTGGAGTGGGGTAAGCAAAAAAACTGTTTTCTTGAGCAATGGAGCATTAAGAACAGCGGTGTTACAAAGAAACTGATCAGAAGACGAAGAATTGATCGAATTCGAAATAAATTTGAAGGATTTTAGCGGTTTTGCCGTTTATTTTTCTAAATGACCGCTTCAACAGAGGACTGGCAATACCACAGCAACGGTAAATCTTATTTTAATTGAAGCAGAACAACTCTTTTGCTGCGAAACTTGGCATAGACGCAGTATACTTGCATGGGAAAACACAAGCGGGAGTATTCTTCGAGGTTGTTACAATCGACTTTGTTACTGTTTTCCAAATGCACGTTTTCTACAAACACATATTTTTGCCAAAAAAAAAATTTTTTTTTGAAAATCACTGGGGTGTGATTGAAGAAAACCTCCAACTCTATCAATTTCCATTATAAAATGTGTAATTTCTTCCGCAGGTCGAGCAAAAAAGAAAAAAGAAGGTAGAAAAAAGAAAAAAGTAGTGCTTATGAGTGTTAACTGAATTAACACCTCCAGCTGTCAAAATCGTCAAATGCTTGTTTTCAAGTTTTCAAACTTTTTATATCTTCAGTTATTTTTGGTTGAATTTGAAACGCTGTACTCCCAGACTTATCAAAAATGACTCAAATTTGCCGGTGCTCATTCCTTAATCACCTCATAAACATGAACGACCAACGGCAGAAATAGTCTCGTAACTAAACTGCCAATGGACTGGACTGCATCGTAACAGTCCATTTTTCCAACGAAACTTCTTACCTTAAAATTTAGCAAGCGTCACTGCGAAGAACCTTGTGCCTCATTTCTATTCCTGTTGTTTGCCGTTTCACGCTTCATCTCTCTGGACTTAGTTTTTAGTCTTGTCATAATTCTTCTGCCAATCTGCAAACGGGAACTGCACTGATGCTTTGTTCAGGTGGTGTGTTACTACTGTTGGGTACATCAATCTAACGTTTGCCTTTGTCCTTTCTCCCACCCTAGGGACCACCTGGAGACGGAGTAAGTACACTCTTGGTTTCAAAATACTTTGCTCTTTGACATAATTTTTGCTAAAATGTAAATAATCTTGTAAAGGCTAAAAACGTTGTTAAATTTGACTTTTCGACATTGGAGAAAACAAAATTTTGGAAACATCTGGTTTTTTTGTTAAACTTAATAATATTAAGATTTTTGATGTGTACAAACTCAGTTAAACCAATTGAATATTACGCGTGAAATGCGGGGGATCTTAACCGATCCCAATTTGCCACTCCGACCCTACAAAGTAAGACTTTCGGTATCATATTGGAAATTTCTTGAAATTTTTATTATTTAATAAGATACAGCTATTTTTAAAAGTTGCAAGCTGGCTTCTTATAGTTTAAAGGCATATAAAAATTATTCTTTTTCTGGTCACAATTTGGCAGTTCAACAGGTTTTCAACACATAAATCTTTGCCCAAATATGTTTGTACCTACCTGCTTACCTAAAGAAATATTTTATATAACCCGAACAATTTATGAGGATTTGACAGATTTCGTAACTTTAAGTAGAACTATTTGATGTTGTGATTATTAATTTCGGGATATTTCGGGGGGAGGGGGGGGAGGGGGCTATAACAGAAGCTACTTACCTCCGAGGAGTAAAAGCGATAGTAACCCTTGTAATCAAGCAATCCTCGTTTCTCCAGGAGATACATTTGGACCCAATTGTGGAAACCAGTCACAATCTTCTGTCCTTGCTTGGTTCTAGTCTCTCCAAGAAACACGTGCTCAAACCCTGAAGAATCCCTGTAGGCTCCTCGTCTATAAAAGTAGAACCACATCTTATAGAGCAAGGACTGGAACTTAGCCTGTTAAGATGATTAGAAGTAAATCGTAATTTTGTTTTCGTCTTTCATTTTTTGAATGAAATAATAGATGTAAAGTACTGGGCCTTTTCATCCTTGTAGAGTAAACGTATATTCACGGTTCACACTAGAACGTAAGGATTCTCCCGTATCCACCTCTTCCTCCGCTTCTGCCTCCGTCGATAGTGTTGACCAAGCTTTAGTATTTTCGCAGTCTCTTTGCAGATTGGATAACATGTACAAATATTACACCTATTCGCACGGCATTCCTGAAAAACATGTCTTACACCTTATTAATTTATTATTAGGTTGAATGTATATAGATGATTTACCTGATACATTTACCGTGTTTAAATAAATTATCATGCCTTACAATTTTATCGACTGATGATTG
>JAOBRH010955738.1:4502-21911 GCA_027575125.1 Umimayanthus parasiticus | reverse complement strand
GTCGTTTATGTTTTCTTTAAATGGTACTTTGGAAAAAAAGTGGGTCGGTCGGGCGATGGGAAACGAAACAATATATTGGGATGGCCTTATCCTGCTATCAGTTAACTGTACAAGTCCGTTGAATTTTCAAATCCCTTCCCCAAAGGAAGGCGAACTGCATAAGTCATATAAGGGCCGTTAGGTCTGTGATGGAGAATAAGTTTCCTCAGTATTTAATCTACTGGGTTTTCTTAAAGAGTTTTTCGTGTCTCCGTGATGCTCCAATTACTTGTACGTGTTGAACAAGTATATAGCGTAGCGGCCAACCATGCCACGATTACACCGTTAACTGTGCTTACCAATGGCGTGTTGTTGAGGACAGAAGCAATTTTCTTTGCTTTCGAATAAAGTATCAAACACATTCAAATGAGGTCTCTTCAAACAACCCGATGACGTAACAACATTTCGCTTTAAATAGCTTGTCATGCAGCATTTCACAAGTTATCTTGAAAAAAATAAGACTTTTAACAGTACTGTTTCGTTGTTTGATTGTGCAATCTTTCCATTGCTTGGCAAAAAAGGCGTTATTAACCACAAGGGAACGTTTGAAACCGATTACAGTCAGTCATTGTCATCCACAATTGTAAAATAACCTAAAGTTTAACCGCAAAGTGTAAAATTCCTGGGGTTCTTCAACCACTAGCCGTACAGCAAAGTTTCATCTATGAGTTTCTTTTATTAATTTCAATTTTTGACAGAGCTTCAGATAGCAAAGACATAGAGTTTCCACTGAGTGCTAGTAGCTCCGTTTTTATCTCTAGAACGATTAAAACGCCATTAAACACTCAGTCACGGAATAATGAAGAGTATTATAAATGGCATTTTAGAATTTGGAAAAAAATAGCTTTAGTAATTTCAAACTTGTCTGGAATTTTTAACGCATCAAAGACTTTCAAGCGAAAAGTACCATTGCAAACTATAAATATTTATTTAAATACTGTCTTCCTTTATCACTGCTTGTAGATTTTTATGTTAAATAAATATACAAGATTGTTTGTCAAAACTTCAAATATTGGAAAATTTGTTCAGTAATGGCGTGTTGGTTGGGTATTGGCTTCCAGAAAAAAAAGGATCTGCCAAACCAACTGTAAGAACGCTGTCTTTGACTGTGTACACAACCTGTCAAAAGATAGTGACAGTTCTAATTACTAGAATAAAATAATTTGACTTATATCATAACAATTGCAACAAGAAACATTAAATTGATATTGATTTTGTTATTATGCATGAGAGCAGGGTAACCACGAAGACAATATACAAGTGCCATTATCTGTGGTGATTCACTATTTCAGCCCATCATATTGCATTGCCGGCCTTTGCCAAACATTCAGAAATTTCAGTTTGTGATAGATTTTCAAGTGGGTATCTTTCTCTCCAGCTGTTTTGAAAGTGAATTCAAACTAGCCCTTTATAGGGGCGGACCATTTGACCTTTGAGAGGGGGTGGAAGATTTGAGAAAAAAAATTCCTGCCAAGCCTTTACAGTAAAAGAAAATCACTGGCCAGTGAGAAAAAAAATTCTTGCACAAACCAATTCTTCCACCCCACCCCCCCTCAAAAGTCTAATGGTCCACCCCCTATCAGAACGTCTCCCTTATAGTTCAAGTATGAATGCCTAAACCTAGTTTGACGCTAGAAATGAAAACTAACTGAGATAATATAATTTTATGAAAACACAAGGCCTTGAAATCATTTCAGTAAAACAGCTTAAACAATCCTTAAATAATGTCACAAATTTGATAAATTTTTGGCAAAAAAACCCAACTCTTTTTACGTAAAGATATTCTTGTTTGATGAATTGGGTAATTTGGTTTTCACTTTAAGACCTTTCCTTAGTCCAACCGTTGCTAATATTACTGTTATTTCACCCTTGCTTCCTCTGCAACCAGATGGCAAATGCCTGATGGGCAATGCACATGTATCACCCTTCGTGCCTTTTGAGAAAAAACGATTCAAGTGCGACAATATATGCTTGAGCTCTCTTCTAAAGTTTGTACTATGGAACGGGTAGATGATCGGGTTTAGGCAGGACTCAAAATACAACAAAAATCGAGCAACAGTTTGAAGCTTTACCAAGAATTCGTGTTGAGAAGTCAAGTTTTGCGGATCAATCGCCGCCACATACATCACGAGAACAGCGTATGGAAGGTAGCAACAGTAGAACGCTATCGTAACTGTGATCAAGAGTTTTGCGATTCTTCTTTTCACTTTGCTGTCGTTTTCGCTCACTTGTTGTCTGCAAATGGTTTTAGAGAAATAAAGCTCTTTTATGATTCGAGTGTAGCAATACAATATAACAATATAGGGCAATACACTTTTCAGAACAACATTGGTATACACAAACTCTCGATTGGAGAAGGCCACGCTGATGTCCCACACATCAACACAATGTTGTTGTTTGTTGTCGTACTTTGCCTTCACGAAAGTTGGGACACTCAGAACCAGGGAAATGATCCAAAAAGCTGCAATCAGCCATATAACGTTTTGCTTTGTCAGACGAATACTTTCCTTCATAGGCATTACCAGCGCGTTGTGTTTCTCGATTGCTATCAATGCCAATGTGAAGGTAGTTACTGTTATAGCTAATGTCACCATTGCTCCGCCGGTTACAAACTTGCAGAGATAATCACCGGCGTCTCCACTGGGATGCTCGTAAGTCAAACGAAAAACCTGCGACTGTGTGGCCCACAATAACATTATAATATCTGCTACAGCCAGATTGACGAGAAGATAGTTTGTGGTAGTTTGCATCGCTTTCTTCCTGCTCACGATAACAACAACAAAACTGTTTCCAATTATTCCAACTAGAATCACGAACGAGTATAAAATAGCCAAAACTGTTAGTCCCATCTCTTCAGTATTATTTCTTGTGTTATCACCCGGTTCCGATGTATTTGGTAACAGTGAACCGTTCTGGAATTCTTTTGCGTCCATTTTGTCCATCTCAGTTTCAATGCTAAATCAGAGAACTAACGATCCAGTATTTCTCTGTACGGTGCCTGAAAGAGTTCGATGCAGCAGAAACAGGAACCAATGACTTGCGTTTCCTTTTGTGAATGTGTTCTCAGGATGCCGTGACTGCTTAATATTGATTCTTCTTCGAAGCTATTGGTGCCTGAAAAACTTCAATTTGTATTTTAATTAATCATCTATTCATACTTTTTAAAAAATGCATGTAAGTCATTTTGTGCGCGCATTAAGACACATTTGCCATTTCTCACGCTCCATCAAAGCAAACAGTTTTGATAGACTGTTATTTTAAGCCAACACTTTGCTAAGGTTCTTCCTTACAAAAAATACATCATGGAAACTTTATATTTGAAGTACAGTTTTCCAGCCAGTTTTAGCTTTTCTCCGCTGCCCAGACATTGCTGGCTCCACCACAGAACCTGCAAAGACAACCCCACTATTTGTTCCATACTGTATGTGGCCTTTTGAAAACGCTTTCACTGTATACATATTCTGACGAGAGTGTGCTAAAAAGACTTTACGTAGTATAACACCACGGAAGTTCAGAGTTTTTCAGATATTTTCTTCACGTCTTGTACGATTTTTTCTTAACGACTAATGGTATTTATCTTCATTAAACTGTTGGTAAAACGTTCCGTTTGCTTCGATTGTTGGTAAAAAGTAAGCTATTTTTCACGGCTTTATGGTTCCATCTTAACAGAGATCAAACAAGGCTGAAGTTACAGCAAACAGATGTATGTTTCAGCTTTGAATCTTTCAAATAAAATATACATATAAACTGATATATTCAGATATGGTGTGATTTGTAAAATCCAATATTTGGTTAAATGGTTCATCATTTGTGTTGACAATGTGTGGAAAGTTTGAAGGTAGTTTTGACGTTTCTAACCTGCATAAAATAAATACGATAATATCGGGGCATCTATCTTTCAAAATAGTAGATCATTCATAGAATACTAAATGCGCTACAAAATTCACATATTTTGCCATAATTTTTCAACGTGTCTGCCCCGCAATTCAAATATTAACACCTCTCTCTGCCATGCCAATGACAATTTTCACCACGCAACCGAAAGGGAAAAAAACAAAATGTTTACTTCATATACAATGTTTTAATCACCAATGAGAAAAAAATGAAAAGCATTTGGCTTTACATAATTATGGCTTTTAATGCTGTTTCATATATAATTAACATTTTTAGGCTCTAAGTATATGCTTGGTTTGCATGTGACGCACACAAAATCATGGATCTAAAATACTGATATTGCAAAACTTTGGTCCGATTACGTGGCGAATTTCAGCCCGGGAGGAAACTTGAATGCTTTTTCCCGATTTCATGGCGAAACTCAGCCCGGGTTGAGTTTTAAACCTTTGCGCGGGAAAATCTCTAGTCAAAGGAAACATGTTAACCGAATTTTCCCGCTGCTCAAATCACGTGGGCGCAGAATAATGGCCTCCTCAGCCCGGGATGAAATTTTATTACGATGACATGGAAATTTACAGCCCGTTTAACCGGGCTGAAAATTCCAGCCCGGGCTGAAACTACTTTCATGTACATGTAAACGAAACCTTGGTTTTATTAACATTTTGTATGGAGACTGGGCTGAAATTTCAACCCACCTAACCGGGCTGAAATAAAAGAGAAGGTAAGGTTGCGACTATATTATTTGTACATAACAGTCATCCCGCGAATCGCATTTTCCGGGCTGAAATTCTCCATATAACAGAAAGTAATTTGGGCTGAAAACAGTGATTTAGGGCTCGATTATATGAAACATTTTAACCCGGGCTGAGATTTCAGCCCGGTCTCTTTAGGAAATGTTAATAAAAACAAGTTTTCGTTTACATGACAGACGTTTCAACCTGCCAGGAATTTTCAACCCTAATCTATTTGAATTTTTTAACCATTAACCGTTTCCATAATTTAGTGAGTTGCGTTAATTGTCGCCAAATAACAATAAATTTATGCACATAGGAATGTTTAATGTTGTAGAAAATACTCGGAATTGCATTTTGTTTGATCAAATCAACCGGAGCAGAAATTCTGCGGAGTGCATGCCAAAGACAACCTTGTTTTGGGAGTCATGTTGGTATCCTTGAAAGGGACATTGACATTGGCCGCCGTGTACCGCCATTTCTCTTTAAAGTATCTCTCCTTTCCTTGGGCCATTAGGCGCAAGTATTCTCATGTTTATTGACCCAATACTATTCTTCTATAGCTATAGCCAAATTCTTGTTTTTACACGTTTTTTCATTTGCAACCGTGTCCTATCTCATTCTATCGTTGCTTCATATTCTATATCTACATACCTTCGTATACCAATATAGATTTTAATATATTGACATAGTCCAACAACGAATAGAATAAAATTTAATTGGATAAAAGAACCACTCGTTACCAATGACAGCTCATTAGAAAAAGAAAACTAAAAACAAATTTTGAATATCAAAAGGAGGCTGAAATTTAAAACCCATGTAAAACTTACGGTGAATTAATGCAACTTATTGAATGTGTTGCAATTAATGTCCTGTGGGGTGAAATTCATTTTACCTGTAACACCTATGTCAGTCAATATCGATTTGTATCTATTATTTACGCGAAGAAATATTGTTTTGCAAAATGAAACTACTGTCGTTGAGTTCACTGAAAAAGTCGATATGATTTTATGATTTGAAATTGCATCTTATTAGTTCCATATTTAAATGATAATAATAATAATAATAATAACTTATCACAACCCAAGATATCAACTTCAGAATCTGGATCGTCTCAGCACTCCAATATGATAATCATACTTTTGGTAATATTCCAATTTAAATTTGAAATTTTTAACGAAGATGACAATGAAAAGTAAAGCAGATTAATTACGCTTTTGATATATCAGGGCATTGCACTTTTGCCAATTAGATATTGTTTTTCGTCTTCTTTCTCTTTCAATTCATTACTTGGTTAATGCTGGTTTACTTTACACCAAGGCGGTAATGTTCTTCATTTTTTATTGGCAAAAGCAGGCCGAAAGTAATACCCGTGTAAAATTGCGGTGAAATAATGGAGTTTACTGCATATGTTGCAAAATGATGTCCTGTGTGTGTGGGTCGATAAATTTTTTAAGTTTATATTTTTACTTTCAACATAAATGTCGGTCAATATCGATAGGTATACATTATTCAGGCAGAGAAATATTGTTTTGTAAAACGGAAAGTCTACGGTTGTTAAATTCACTGAAATTGTTGAAGATTTTATAAAAATCTTGAAATATGTCCTAGTAATAATATATTATCCATCCCAAGATGTTAACATCGGAAGTTAGATCCTCTCAGTTCTTCATAATCATATATATTTTTTATATTTAGTATATATTCAAATTTGGTTTTAAAGTTCTAATGGAAATGACAGTGAAAAGTAAAACGGATACCGGCAACTTAACACGCCTTTGATATATCTGGGTATTTACTTTTTTCCAATTGTGGCTTGTTTTTCTTTCTCGTTCTGTCTGTTTCAATTCATTACCTGGTTAACGATGGTTTGTTTTACACCCAGCAGTATTGTTTTTCATGTTTTTGGCAATATACCTCACAAATATAAGATAAATTTGTATGCAATATTTTAGTTAAAACAAAAGGTTTTCGCCGATCAATTGATCATCTTGAGGTTTTCACTTGCTGGTGTAATGAGCTTAACTGAATACAGTTGATGATTAATTAAAAACTAAACTTTAATAATTCCTTCTGGGCATAGAGATGTTGAGTCAAATAGGAGTTGACTTGAATATTCGTTAGCTAATTGGACCTGCTAGTCAAAACCTGAAGACAAAAACAATTGATCCAAAACGCTCGTTTTAACTAAATTATTTTAACACAAATTTACCTTATACTTAAACGTTTTTTAACAATTTTGGCGCAGAAGCATCCGTCTCTAACTGTGCCAGTGTTGTTCCTACCTACATCTAGAATCGGCTGAGAGTTTGAATAGAACGGGAAAACGGTTCAAGGAAATATATGCCGTATTGTGATAAGGTATATTATATTCAAATATAACATAAACTCGAAACCACCCGCGTCAGGCGAAAGAGTTTACATTGCCCTCTGGATGAAAGAAAAAAGAACATGGTCAGAAATCTATTGAACAGAAACAGTTCACAGACGGCTTTCCATTTTTAACTGAGCCAGTGTAAATTATCAAATTCCTGTCTTTGATGTGAACTGCTTTTAGTATTAAGCTAAAAAAATTCGCTCCACTTACAAGTGATATTACTGTCAATGATGGAAGTATTACTTCACTGAAAACTAGCCGTTAACTGTTTCTACTCAAACATTTATTTTCTCATTCGTTTTTGTTTTCCCTCTGATAGAACGAACGATATACTTCAATATAAAACCATTAATTAGCTTAGTTTCGGTTTTGCTACCTCTTGTAATGCCACCAAAATATCATACCCTGCGAGCAGAGCCCTTTCATATAAAAGGCCTCTGCTCGCAGGGCAAAATATTATTTAAAATAGCCATAAACACTATTTTCTTGTTTCTATACAAGGTCTAATGATCCAAACCTATAAGCATGAGCCTTGAATTATTCTTACATATTCTTTCAATTATCAAAGTTGGCCAGTTTTGAGCCTCGATCAGCTTTTGTAAAATTCGTTCTCTTGAAAACAGAAAAGGGGTGTAGAGAAAAAGGCACAAAATCTAATGCATAGATTTTCAGCTTATTTCAGATTTTCCCTTAGATTCCCACTTAATGGTCTCAGTAACTGCCAGTAGCACACTTCCGTTTGAAAACCTTGCACGATTTAGAAATTATGCGCGTTTCAAATTCACATCAGCAACTGAGCAATGTCGCCTAAGCATTTTTCAAATGAGGTCCAAACCGAGCGGTCTTAATTTCCCTCAGTCCAAAAGTGCTCAGGCGACATTTCTCAGGGGTGGGGTTCAAATATGGACACGAAAACTAATTCTCAAGCAGCTTAACACAACATGCACGAGCGACTAGCTTGCCTAGGCAACGCAACAAAAACCGGCCATTCTGGGGAATTTTAGCAAAGAGGGGGATCCGCACGAAAAATGTTTTGGAAGGGTCAAATTTAGAATGGCTTGAAAGTACTAGAATATTTTGTGTAGTAGGATGCGTGGATCAAGCTTATAGCTTCATGAAAAATCCCACGACTTGTATTTGTAGAGTTATAAGCGTTTCTTTGTCCAAGATGTCTAAAACACGAGCCCTCAAAAACCAGTCCTTTATCCATTTTTGGCAGGCCGCGTTGCTGGGCAACAGCGACTCTGACTTTCACTGAAGCCCACCTAGAATGAAGGTACTGTTCAAGGGACTCAAGATATGTGGCACAGAGCAAGCGGCTAGTTTGCCTAGATAACGCTGGCTCAGATTTCATAACTATGAAACACCCGGCAATTTATGGCATTTTAGCAAAGGAGGGACCCACGAAAATGTTTTGGAAGGGTCAAAATTTAGAACAGCTTGAAAGTGTTATATTTTGGATAGAATGAAGCGTGGATCATGATTCAGGCATCAGAAAAATCCTGCGACTTACATTTGTAGAGCTCTACGCCGGTGTCTCCAAAATTACATTGAAGTATGAAGTCTTCTGGTAGCAAAAACAAGGCTGCCAAATTTCAAACTCATAACCTCTTTCCTCATGGGGCGGTTACATAGCTAGAAGTCCGTTGACCAAAAATATAATTTAAAAAATAATTTGTCGGCAACATCGAATGCTCTTCAAAAGTGATAGGAATTAAAATGGGTACCTTTATCTTAGAACATATAAAAACGGTTTTTGTCACCTTCATAATCACCATCATCATCATAACCATTCCAACATCATCTTCACCATTACCATTTTCTTCACTATTTTTACCATCATCATGACCACCTATATCATCACCAGGCTTCCACAGTCGCCACTGTCACCATTACCATCACCATCATCATCATCATCATGATAATCGCCACTTCCACCTTCACCATCGCAGATCGTCACCATCAACTGCAAGTCCGAGCTATTTCGTTGAAATTTGGGGAGTTACTTGCGTTTCGTATGCGATCTTTTTTAGCTGCTAGTTTTCCTTTTTTCTTCTCTTATACCTGTGTCTCTTATGTCTTGTACTTTAGATTGTAGGTTTTAGCTTAAACATTGTATTTAGTAAATTTACTTTGTCAATTAGTGTACACTGATATTTTTAGTTTTTTAGGCATGCAATGTATTCAATTGCTAAGTGCTTACTTTCATAAAAATGCTTTTATAATTTGTCTTCTTCTTCTTCTTCTTCTCCTTCTTCTTCTTTTTCTTCTTCTTCCTTCTTCTTCTTCCTCCTCTTCTTCTTCTTCTTCTTCTTCTTACTCTGCTTCTGTTCCTTCTTGTGCATCTTTTCTTAACATTTAACTGAGAGATTATACTTTGAGTGAAAAGAGCAAAAAACTGAACTCAACTTTTTTCTATCTTCCATTTTTAAAACAACGACTACAAGGAATACCACGGATAATTGTTATTTTTTAATGTAGGACGACTAAGAAAAAGAACATTTCGCGTCCAGTTTCGTCGATTTTTCTTGTCACATAATTGATAAATTCTCAAAGCCGGCTTAGGGGGTGATGCTCGACATACCAAGTGAGGTGCCACCGTTCATTGTTTCATAGTGACAGTACATTGTTGCGTTCTTTGTGACGCAACTCATGGCTCAATATTTACTTGCAATGTAACTTTTTAGACGGCTTATTTTATATTTAATTTTACTGTAATTTTTAGATAGAAACCTAATCTCTGAAAAGCCCCTCTGGGGAGAGATTAACAAAGTATTGTATTGTACTTGGTATATCGAACATAATCCGGCTAATGGCACTAACTTATTCCTTCCCGCTGTGGGATTCGCAATTTCCCCTTTCGTAAACGGGAGACACCTTTTGTAAAAGTCGATGCTGCTTTAACACCACTGTGTTGTCGTTTTCATGAAGATCTGAAGACAAACTCTTGATTGCGAAAATACAGCTACTATTAACCCTGACCCTAACCCTTGTCCAAACCAACATTAAGTCCAAACGAAGAAACTAAATAGGAAAAAAACCCCAAAGTTAGGTGAAACATACTTATAGATAAAAGGATTACCGTGTTCCGAGCCGATCCAGAGCCGTTCACATTCTTTTTACTGCCTATACATATTTCAAATGGCATCGACTGTTGTTGGTGGAAATGGCATCGACTTTTGTTGGTGGAAATGGCATCGACTGTTGTTAATGGAAATGGCATCGACTGTTGTTGGTGGAAATGGCATCAACTGTTGCTGGTGGAAATGGCATCGACTGTTGTTGGTGGAAATGACATCGACTGTTGTTGGTGGAAATGACATCGACTGTTGTTGGTGGAAATGGCAACGAATGTTAAGAATGGCATCGACCGTTTAGGAAAGAGAAATTTGAATCGGATTTCCTTTGTGTCTCAGTCCCTCCCCTTTTTTACTTTATCGTTCTTCTCCCACTGTCAATCCGCAAGTTGTCCTAAACTTCACTCATTCATTCATTCATTTTCTTTTTCTTTCTCTTTGACGTCATCAGGCACGTTTAATGGTTGCGTGACTCGCGTCTTAGCAAGAGCAGCGAATTCCTTTGCGCAATTGAGAATCTGTCTTTCTGTCACGCGAAGTTCCACACACATTCGAACTGACGCCGGTGCCCCCTCTTGCTTCAAAAATTCCAAGTCCTCCTGTAGAATAAAGAGAATTGAGAGTAAATCTAAAACGAGTGGTTCCGGAATTGTAACACAATATCTACCTGCCTCTTTGAGCCTCCTTTTATGTATTTTTTTCTATTAGGGTGTAGGAATCTCGTATTGACCCTATTGGGTTAAAAAGATTTATGCACCATGTATTTTTTATTGAACAATATTGTATTCATTTGTATTATATGAAGACTGTGGAAATAAAAACCTGCTGAACGTGTACTTATTAAATCTGTTGTGTAATTAATGGCTTTTCATTTCCTCCCAACCCGAGTCACATATTCTACTGGGAAGACTAAGCCCTTCTCCCCTCCCCCTCACCCGTTCCCCTTTCCCTTTTCATCCCTAGAAGCCTCGAAGAAAAAGATGTTACACGAATACCGATTGGCATGATATTTGGTACATATAATAAGCTTCCTTTGCACTTTCAATTAAGCGAAACCACGTGGTGTTTAGTTGGTTTCCATGGCAACCAGAGTTTAATAAATGACGTCACAAGTGGCCGCCATCTTGGATTTTCAAATTTTCAGATTTTATACAAATTTGAATTATAGAACTTCAAAATGACAAGAAATCAGCATTTAGTAATTGAAATCTACAAAATAGTTCGAATCCATTGCAATGTTGTCGGTATTTAGTCATTCTTAGCGAAAGGTTGAAATTTTGCAGTCAACACACAAATTGCATGACTTTTTATGGTGTCATTAGCTGTGACGTCACCTAATTAGTGCAAAAGATCTGTTAACGAACACAGAACAGTTGTACGAATGCTTTTGACAATTGGTCAAGGAGCAAAAATTTAAAGCCAAAAAAAATCAAGGTGATTCCCCTCCCCCTCCGCCCAAGGCTTCTAGGGTTAAACCTTTCAAGTACTGGCTCCAACTAAATATCATCAAACAGGTTTTGCAGATTTGGAACTTCGCGAATCCCGACTTCAGCTTCCCAGACTGAACCCTTGGAGGATCGAATGCTCCAAAGTTACTCAAATTCCATTTTTGATTGTTTCTAACAATAATCTTAATAATTATTGAAATTTTTAGTTTTGCCACCATTAATTTCATTACAATAAATGAATAATAACTAATAAAGAAGAAACGTGAAGAGGAATCCCCCCCCCTAAAAAAGAAAACCCAACAACAAACAGACAAAAAAACTCAAGGGATATATATGAACTGGGCTTCCTCTGAATTAATTTATACATCGATTAATTGAACTGCAACAGCGGAAAAAACTACATACACACGTTACATATACAAAGACAGAAAAAGTTAGGACAGAAGGTACAGTTTTAGTTTATGCTTAAAAGAAACAATATTAGGTGGGTTTTGAACTATGTGGCCGAGCGAATTGAAGCATTTTGGCGCTTTATATTGAAAGGAATTAGTTCTGACTTTGGGAAGGTTAAAAGAATTTGGATTTCTTGTGTTATGGTCGTGAATCAAAATAGTTAAGATGTAGTTCAGATTTGTAGTGGAACATTTCAACATAAACAGATGTAAACTTTCTAAATCCAGTGTTTAAAAATAATAATTTGAAATTTACTTAAATAAGAGGTAACGGTTTTCACAAACTATATTCAACACGGCGGTCTTGAAGAGACGTCTCGTTTCCAGTCTCCTCTGGTTTACTTATTTGAAATTCGATCTTTATTCTGACGTCATGCATTCAGGCCCCCGTCCGCATGCGCGTCATACTAGCGACATATCAGACTCAGATGAAAACAGATCCTTGGTCATCAAATTTGCAGGGAAAAACGATTTTTGAGGAAAAACCAGACACGACTGCCGACTTTGGGATGTTAGCAGTTTCAATAAGATTATTTTTTATCACATCAACGTAAAAATAACTGAAGCAGGCTCGGTTGAACCACCTCGATCCTAATTCTCAGTTTGCAATCCCAGCCCAAAGTCTTTGGACATCCTCAGAAGAAACTTATCCTCCACTTCCACTCTTTCAGTGTTGCTACAATGATGTTGAGTATTCTTTCAGTATTTTTTTCGAGTCTGTAAAACAATATTGAACAGGGAGAACGGGAGGGGAACCCATGCCGAGCGTTTCTGTCTGAGATTGTGGGAATAAAAGTTAAGAAATGTTACCTCACACGTGGTCTTGTGCTGTCGCATAATCAAAGACAGCCTTGTTTCGATAAAAGTCCAAACTTTAATTTCGTTCTCTTGGCTTACTGTTCCGTCTGGTGTGGCAAGTCGGGCAAGGTTTTCCTCACATTCACAGCTCAACGAGTGTTGTAACTCTTCTGTGGTTAAAATCAAGTAAGAACAGTGACATCTGATTAGCATATAACCACTAAGTTCAACTCTACAACTGCTTTTTAGTGCACATTTTAGATTGTCAATATTTGATAAATAAAGCCTCCACAAACTCTTACTCAAACTAAAGGAAAATGAGGAACAGAAAAAGTCTTCAAGGGAACATTTCACAAACTCCACCGATCGGGTAGGTTTAGAATTTTACATGCGCTGGATGAAAATTTACTGTTAATAGTTAAAATACCGGATATATTTTACTACAGTACACAGAAATAATCTCTCGCTCAGTTAAAAAGAGAAACATATAAACACACAAATGTTTCGTGTTAGTATTGGAGTATCCATGTATCGCTTCTCCTCTTGCAGGGAGCAGTATTCATCTGTCTGTGATATCATGAGACTAAACATTTTCGATAAAACCAACAGGAGAGCCGGCCAGCAGGCTTAGCCTCCTGAAGCAGTGAATCGCCAGAGCAAAAATGAGCTATCCTCCTTTATCTTTCGTTGCCTTTTTCCCGCAATTTCTTACACTGATTTTTGTCTCGTAATTAACAACCTCACTGCACTCTGTTATTATAGTTTTAACCATCAGCTAAAATGATTTAAAAGAGTTTTTTCCAGCTGCTAAACTATTGTTTTAGCAATAAACAGTTTTAATAATTTTAAAAAACAAGTTAGGCAATTTTATATATTCGAAATAAATTGCTAAATTTATCTGTGTATATCTTTTAATCCGGTTATATTAATGATACTTTTAAACTTTTAATTCGCTCTGGCCACCAGGCATCAAGCACTCTGAATGTAACGGCGTTTACCACCTCGGATATATCCTCTTAAGCTACCATCACCTCATCATCATCATCGTCATCATCATCGTCATCATCATCGTCATCATCACCATCACCATCACGTCATCAGCATCACCGTCATCACCATAACTGTCACCAACATCGATATTATCCCCAATATCAATATCTTCGTTATCATCATGATCATCACCACCATCACCACCATCATCATCACCACTACCATCATATTCAACATCATCATCACCATCACACCACCATCATTATCATCGCCATCATAAGCGCTTAGAGCACAGAATAAGCGCTCTATAAATACCTCATTATTATTATCATTATTATTATTATTTTCACCACCAACACCATCATCGCTATCACCATCACCATCATCGTTATTTTTATAATTACTACTATTAATAATAAGTGGTAAATGTTTAATCAAACCTTCCGTCATTGAAAAAACTCGTAGAAATGCCATCAGATCTGGACTCATTGGGTTCTCTCCGCTGAGTACCGCATATGATTGACCTGACCTGTAGATACAACAGATTCAGTTATGTGGTTCATGTTGCACAGATGAACAAACTTCAGTATGACGTCAGTGGGTTCGTTTTGCATTATGGGCGCAACGTTCAATAAATCCCACTAAGATTTAAATAAAAGGAGTCCCTAAAGCAAAATGATAACCAGTCTTGGTTTGGATGTGGTAAGTTGAGGAGGAGCTGTAGCGAAGGATGCTCAATAATATCTTCTGAACGATACAGTATTTCAATTTACCACATTTACATCATTCTATGGCTTTGAATGGTTGGCTAGAGTACCGAATTTATTCGATTAAACGCCACGGCATTAATAAAATCTTTCCTGATTCCATGCAGCATTTATTCGAGGGAAGCTTTTATTTCAAATTCACCAAAACCATTTGATTTCAAGCAAACAGTTGAGACTGAACGTTACGAATTTCTCATGTTTTTGAGAACTTGTATATAATTCAAAGTAACGATGCGGCGTTTATTCGAAGGTAACATTTATTAATATTTTTGCTCTCAAGTGCGGTGTCTATTTAAGAAAGAAGAAACCAATGTGCCAATGAAAGGAACCGAACAAATAAGTATCTGGGCATACTTATTTATTTAAGGGCGGCGTTTGTTCGAGAGCGGTGTTTAATCAAACAAATACGGTAACTGTTCTGCTTGAGTTAATCTGCTTGTTCTTGCACGAAGCTGTCGAAGTCTCGAGTTATTACGAGACCTTTGATCAGATCACAACGGCTCTACACGCTTCAAAACGTTCAACATTTCTTTTGCTTTGTGAATAAAATCACCTTTTCAAATCATTTTAACCCAATAAAGTTTTACTTACGGGGCAAGACCAAATGCAATTAATATCTTTGCTTTCATGTTGTACAGCGGATCACTCTTGCTTATTCCAAGATGAATATTTACTTTATCGTTCGCATTGTCGCGATATACAAAACCATTATGAACGAGGAAATCGGCGTTAGACCGCTGACCGTAGAAGATGTAGACTTGTTCGTCGGCGCGGAAATCCAACATGGCCAAGCTTTTGCAGCAGCTGTCTGCCTCATCATAGCCCGTCGTTATCTGGAAAAGGGAGCGAGATTAACTAATTATTAACCAATAGTGAAGCCTTTACGGGAAATATCAAACTGAATCCTTGCAGTATTGTCCGAGCGATAACAAAGTCAAAACATCAAGGCTGAAATTTGATATTTGCTTTTATCACGAATCCGTCATCTTCTCATGAATATTGCCCCGGATCGATGTCCCCGGAGAGGGAGGGGGGGTACTCCCCAAATTTTAGGGTGGGGGTGTGCTGCTTGGACCCCAATTCCTGACCAAGAAAAGCTTTAAAATGATACCTGTTCTTGATTCAAAGCAAGAGAAGCATACCCTGTTCTTGACAAATTTTATTGAGAATATGCTTTGTACATCAGCCGTTGTACTTTGATAAAATAGCGTCTGTTTCGGCCGTTGTGGTTTGACAAAATAGCGTCTGTTTCGGAATTGGGCCTTTGCAACACCTTTTATTCTAAACTCGCTTAAACTTGAAACCTTGTTCCTGACCTAAAATGTCGTGTTTTCTATATCCTGTTCTCGACAAAATGGCTTGCAAACCATACCTTGTACAGCGGCACATACCCGTATAGTAAATATATGGGGGTACCCCCGGGGGGTCGAGGATCTGCGTGGTCAAATCCAAGATAGTGGGCCGTGACGAAAGCGAATTTCCGCAAAGACCAAGTGTTCGAGGTAAATAAGTATTTTATACCTATTATATGGCATTTTTTCTAAAACCGACAAAAACACCGTGCAAAGAAGATTTGTTTACTTCCCACATTCTGTTCTATGTTCTAAACAACAACCCTGAACATGTTTCAAATGTTTCTCCTTTTCTTTTTTCCGCCTCATTTCAAGGATTTTAATCTTTTTTTACTCCACTGGGGGATTTTTATTGTCTTTTTATTGTGTACTTGTCTATTTCTATCTCAATAGCTACAAGTTTGTTTTTCCTCCGGTTTTTCATCAAAAGCGTAATAATTAACAATTATTCCACGAATGCGCGGCTGATATGAGCTTTAGATAGTGGACGAGGTGCGGCGCACCGAATGCGCGGCTGATATGAGCTTATAGATAGTGGACGAGAGGCGGCGCACCGATACGAGTCGGCTATCATAAGCCCATATCCAACAAGCGTGAGTGGAATAATTATTTTATTAAATACAAACACTGGATAAAAACATCTCGAACTTTATTTTCTACCGACTCGATCTTTTGGCCATTTTGAGGGAAAAATGTCCGTGATAAAATTGTCAGTTTCCATATTTAGACAAACTACAGAATATAGGGTTTATACCGTGAGTAGAGAGATTACCAGAAATTCAATATCCAGTGTTTGGTATTTAATAGTTTCAAATATACTGGGTACCCGACCAAATTAGCTCTATAGTTATTTAGGCTGCCCAAAAACTATATCCTGTTAAGTTGTTGTTATATTTTGTTTACACAAACTGGCGAAAATATGCTGTTATAACAATATTAGGCTACACCTGCCCTATCAATGTAGAGTGTATAAACAGACAAGAACATCTGAAGAAAATTCACGGGCATTACCGTTCCGTTGCTGTGGTTACTCATGTCCCACATGGGTATAAGGGCGACAATAGCGCGAGTATCCGACATTGGCACCTGGTTCTGCCTGGTCATGACCGTGCATACTGCCCATCTGTGTTGTAGAGTAGGGGGAGGTTTGTAAGGCAACAGGTATCAGACTAGACAGGAATGTCACTGTTTGGCAGTGAAATATACTGAAGACAGTAACAGCATCTGGAACAGCACAACACGAACCACAGCACAGTGCTCACAGTACAGTACAGTAGAGTACAGCACAACACAACACAACACAATTAACACAGCACAACACAGTATGCACACAGCACAGTACATATCTCTTATTAGCCGAGTGCGAGGTCCGTACGGCAAGTTATGGACCGAGTTTTTTTCCTTCCTTTTATGGCCATGAAAACATGGAAGGAAAAAACGAGGATCCATAAATCGACGTACGGACCGAGCAAACGAGGCTAATA
>JAOBRH010954627.1:0-13659 GCA_027575125.1 Umimayanthus parasiticus | reverse complement strand
TGCTTGCTACGAACTGACGTAAAGAAATTATTAAAATTCTCTGGGAGGGTGCCCTTGTTGTACTGATGCATGAATGACGCAGTATAGAGTTTTATGATATCTGGAAGTTTTAGTAAGTTGAGATTTTTGAAAAGTGGTGAAGAATGCGCCTTAAAGTCAGAGAATGTGATAATCCGTACTGCTTCCTTTAATCATTGACCAAGAATCACTCAGCTCAATGAGAAGAATACCAGCAAACTCAAAACTTCGATTAAATATTTTCAACTTTCCTAAGTACTTACACTATGACCTTGCAAACCTACTCAAAACAAAACTTAAATGCAAATTTGTAACATAAACAATCATTTTTGCAAAACACTGACGCTCCGATAAAGTTAGAAAAGTACAGAAAACTCACTGTCTAACATGAGCAACTTTCCAATAAAACACTTGAAAAGACATTATTTAGGTTTCGCTTACGAGATAAAATCAAGGACGTTCTCCACTATAAAGTAACGTCAACAAATGTTTCCAACGAACAACTATGAAAGTTTGAGGTCTTTTTTTCCATATTAGGTTAACCTTAAAGCCGTTGGTCAACTCATGTTGTTTTCAGTAACCATGTTTTCAAAATCTTCCAGCTGTGTGAACAAAAACCAACGTCAGATACATGTAACATTCTCAAAGTCTATTACACATTACACTCCTTTTTTTAAAAGAACGTTTTTAAAGGTGTACATTTCATTTTTTTTTCAGGATCTTTACTGGAGACATTCTAAGTTACGTTGCTAAAAGGAAGTTTGATTCCAATTTTTCGTCGTGGAGAAATTCGCCATCAAACATTTCAAAATCACTTCCGGTTTCAAAACGACCAAACGAATGGAGGAATGGGCCGACAACGTTCATTACGTCATGACAAGGACACGATGTTAACATTTGTAAATTCTATTTTTGTTAACTGGTCCAGGAATAATAAACAAAATTTGCAGCACCAAAAGTTCAACCTCCAACGACGTAATTTCAATGCTAACATCAAGCACTTGCAAACTAAATCCTGTTATAACTCAAAAGCGTTCATCCTTTTGCTCGGCCATTTTTGAAATCAAAAATACTTTTTGCCATGTTCTCTATGAAGGAAAATCTGAATCAAAGATTCTTTGGCAACGTAACTGAGAATGCTGTAAGGATCCTGAATAAGAGACAAAATAAACAAACAAATGTGACACGGCATACACTTTAACTATATTACTGCTTTTCACGCTGCCGGCTTTTACTTTCAGTGAACAAAATCTAGTGCAACAAAAACACGATTGACTGAGATTCTACAGTGCTGTATTCGAGGGCTTTCAAAGAGAAGAGTCTGAATTCAAGGTCCTTAAACCTTGGCCCGTACGAACCTGAAACAAAGTGTACAGCTGAGAATTAAGTCATCGAATTGTTAAATCGTTGAACAACTACTGATTATTTCTCTGCAGATTATGTTTGAAACGTTCAACTCCCCGGCCATGTACGTGGCAATCCAAGCCGTGCTGTCTCTGTACGCTTCTGGTCGTACCACTGGTATTGTCATGGACTCTGGAGATGGTGTGACCCACACTGTGCCCATCTATGAGGGTTACGCTCTTCCCCATGCCATCCTCCGTCTTGATCTGGCCGGGAGGGACTTGACCGATTACCTGACGAAGATTCTGACTGAGCGTGGCTACTCCTTCACCACCACGGCCGAGCGTGAGATCGTGCGAGACATCAAAGAGAAACTTTGCTATGTCGCTCTGGACTTCGAGCAGGAGATGCAGACTGCCGCATCGAGCTCAAGCCTGGAGAAAAGTTACGAGTTGCCTGACGGGCAGGTCATCACCATTGGCAATGAGAGATTCCGTTGTCCAGAGGCCATGTTCCAGCCCTCTTTCCTGGGTATGGAATCCGCTGGAATCCACGAGACTACGTACAACTCGATCATGAAGTGCGACGTTGATATCCGTAAGGACCTGTACGCCAACACCGTGATGTCTGGAGGCTCTACCATGTACCCGGGGATTGCTGACAGAATGCAAAAGGAGATCTCTGCTCTCGCTCCCCCAACAATGAAGATCAAGATTATCGCTCCACCGGAGAGAAAGTATTCCGTGTGGATCGGTGGCTCCATCTTGGCCTCCCTCTCCACCTTCCAGCAAATGTGGATCTCCAAACAAGAATACGACGAATCTGGTCCCAGCATTGTCCACCGCAAGTGCTTTTGAAGCGGTATATTCGGTTTGACACATTTCTAGTTTATATCCTTTCGAAGATATGAAAGAGGTTTTGGAGCTGTGGCTCGCGTGAAGGTAACAGCTACACTGTGAACCTTACCAACAGTTTTCGGGGTAGATGGAAGTTAAACATAGAGTTGAAACGGACACCTTTTGAAACATTAATCTCCATCAATTCTAAGCTCACACGCTCGCACTCGTCGCTTAAAACAAAATTTTGCAACTCAGTCGTGGTCGCTTTTTCGCGCTTGTAAGTAGAATAAATCATTTCAAGAAATAAAAGAAAGACATCATAAAGATATCATCTCTTCCTTTTTTACTACTTACAATGGTTTTCTCGAGACGGCAATGCAGGTAAACTGTACCTGTTTTACCAGACAGCAAATTAAGTCTTTCTTTAAAGCTACATGCTGCAATTTTCCGTCGTCGAGAGACCTGCTGGAAGAGCTTTGTTGCTGCACAAAAAGAGATCTTACACGTTGTAACGCTCGTCGTGCAGCTTGTAACGATTTGAGTTACAGAGACTGTCACTCACACACACACACACACACGTGCACAAACGGGTTTTGAAACCAAAACTGACATTACGAGACTTGCTGCAAAGGGGTTGTTACACGGTACAATGTTAAAAAAAAAGTTGCTGCAACCTGGTTGAAAAAGTAGAACCCGATTCTACTTTCTGCAAAGATTTTTGCAGCAAGTTTCGCAACAATTTTGACCATTACAAGGGGTGTTACATGTTGCAATGATTTATGCGTTGCGAGACTTGCTTTGAATCACGAAAATTTTAGTTCCAATTTGCCACACCGCTTTTAGTCCTCCAACAGTGAATAGATGGTGCCGTACCTGGCTTCCCAAGCAAACGAACGCATTTTCCCCACGATTTATATACATGCGCGCGGCTTAACACCAAGCAGGTACGAATACAGCATATGCTATAATGTGGTTCTCGACTAAAATCAATTGCGGCATTATCTACATTTTTTTAAAGTCTATGACATAAAACTCTGAGTATGTCTCAAAAATTGATGGATCATGAAGCTGTTTTCCATGAACTGACGATATATTTTTACTTCGTTAACACAAAGATGTCATTTTCCAGGACTTTCTATAACCAATTTTGATTTCCCAGGTTTTTCAGGCCTCGGTCCCGTGGTTAAAAGCCCGATTAGTACTAATCCTGGATTAACTCTTAACAGAACCTATAGAGTTAACCCAGGATTAATAGCACTAGTAGGGCTATGAACAGCCAGGCCTTGAATTGTGAATTTCACTAATAAACGGTAGGGATAACAAAGCAATCAAAAGAGAAAGTGAAAAATTCACCTGAAGAGGGCAGTCCTGACTGCCGAAAGCTAGTGAAGAACGCAACGGAATTAAGGACCAACATCGTGGAAAATAAGAACTACAATTTGAAAATGATTCAAAGAGAAAGCGACTAGCCATGCAGGATTCATCTAGCCATCATGTTTTCCTTTCTTTCTAGTTTACACCAAACTGCCACAAAGAAGCCATAAAAGAACTCGCGATTAAGTTTATCTTCTTTCAGGTTAGAAATAAAAGGGAAGCCATAACAAGTTTAAAAGCTCTGTCCCTTCTTTTTTGTATGGTGGAGGTAGAGTAGATATGTAAAGACAGGAACATTGGATTGGATTGAAAGGGTCAGTTGGACCACCCCAGTATTTTTCTATCGCGACAATAGCAGAATCTGTCTCTTTCACAAGCGATTCTTGCTTGCTTTCTACCATGCAAGTAGCAATTTCAAAGGATCAGGTGAATTTAACTAACAGGTTCGCAATGCATGCAGGGAACGATCGAGAAGAGAAGTTTACTTTCTTCTTACAATTACTTTTGTGCAACAAGAAAGACTGGGCAAGAGTATGAGAGACAAAATAGTTATAGATGTCAGTTACAGTATGTACTCGGAAAATCGGAATTATAAATTGAAAACATTTTCAGTTTCTCATGTCTGAAAAACAGCTTTGTATGAAAGCTGCACATGAATAAAACCCAAGAACTAACAAATAAGTTTCCCCGCCATTTTCCAATTCATTCTTTCCCTTAGTTTGCAGGGAATGATAACACTCACAAAAACTATGTAAATGTCTTAGTTTCTTAAGGTGAAGACACAGAGCTCTTACAAACGGCCCTCAAACCTCTGCGTTCATGAACAACTCAACCAAACCAGGGATTTAACCTGGCTGGGACATTTTGGATGTATTTAGAATAACTTAGAAGTTACCCACCCTATCATCGGCCATCTGAGATCTGTATGGATCTTCCTATAACAAGAAGTACAGAATTGTTAATACTTCTTGTTGAAGGCTTTTTAAGGACAAATAACAATTTGTTACGAGAACTCTTTTTGTAAAAACGAAACTAGTGTCACCCTCGACATTATAAGTACTGTTTTAGGACCATGTAGCTATCAAGAAATGACCAAAGGCATTACATTTTGCCATGAACACTTTGGTTAGGCACTTCTTTGAAACGGAGTTCCAAGGACGTTTAAAGATAATTCAAAGCAACTTTGCTGAAAATTAGGATCTTTTTCATAAGAAAACTTTATATTTTGAAGTTCAAGGATTTATCAAGGACCTTGCATACTTTCAAGAACTTTTCAAGTACTGTGCAAATTTTGTATTACTTTTTTACAAGAAAGACGTAGTGATGGTTAACCATATTAGTTTGTGAGTCACGCAGAACCAGATTTTGAATTTTTGTTGCAAAAGTAATGGAAAACGTCATGGACTGGCGCAAAATCCCACATCTGCATTTGGTTTCAACCTGAATATTTTGTCCATAGATTGGTTCAGTTTAAACTGGACTATGATTTATTTATTAGTCAGTATTGATTTTATGGTAGATTTATCATTTTGAGTTAAGAAAAAACAGAACAAACTGGATTGTCAGAAAATGAGTAAAGGTTCAGACTTGAGTCCTTATGATATAAACAGGTGGAAGAACTAACCTTTCTCCAGTCCATAATATCTTTGAGTTTTTTGAAGAGAAAGATCCCTTTGCCTTGAGACTTTGCAATCTGAAAATTAGAATAACAAAAATGATAAATTAGAGGCAAGGAATCAAGGGAGGGAAAACAAGAGGGGATCTTACATGAAAAACACAAGATTACTGACACGTTGTCAATAACAATACAACAGATACAACATGTTTCAGGTGCTCCCCATAGGGCTTTACAGCAACCTGTTCACAGAGGTAGTAGTTCAGTGGTTGAGGGTCTTAGCCAGACTGCTATCAACAGTTAACACTGATGTTCTGTCTGAGACAACAAATTATGCCCTTGGTTAACAGACTGCAACACCCAGATTACCCTACTATTTTTGAGAAGTGCATGAGTTCTTTTAAATCCAAATGGGTGAATGTTCGCGTTCACGGGTGCTGGGGCAAAAGAAGGTCACCCAAAGTTCAAAAATTAATGAGACTGCTTACTATTAAAAGGAACCAATTCACCTTGTTCTATAAAATGGAAAGACAGTTCAATGCCACAAGTTTCTGTTTTAAGTTTACTCTGACAACAAATCTTACATTCACAAGAAAATACTGTAACAAAGTTCAGTTCAGCTGATACTTTTTTAAGTACGAACCACATAAAATCTTTAAACAAGATCATTCCAGGCTTGGACATTTAGTTACATGTAGGGAGATCCAAATCTGAAAACAATAATGGAGGAGGGACAAAAATCAAGTTACCGGCTTCATTATCCAGATGGTCCCTGGATTTTTCTTGAATTCTTCAACAAAGATGTGGTACTCCATCTGAAAGAGGAGTGTCATTTGTCAAGTCTAGAGGGCTACCCCAGGAAAACTCTACATGTGTCTGCACACTTCTATATATCTATAGCCAGCATAGCTCGGCATTCCAGTCCGTTGAGAAGGGAGAAATGAGTGGTGAAGCCACAAGTACATCTCACCACTTGTTTTTCCCTTCTCAACTGAAAGACCAAGCTGTGCAGGCTATGATACATGTACTGATGAACAGCTCAAGGCACTTCTGGACAACTCTTGAAATCCTAGACACCTCTGGCAGCTCTGAACTTCTACATACCTTTAAACACCTCTTCACACCTCTAGCATTTTCAAGAGACCTCTCGAGCTCTGGAGAGCTACGGAGACTTCCAAATACCTCTTAACAACTAAAAATAATTTCTAGACTAGAATCTGGATTCTTCAAGATTCTAGATACCTCTGGTGAGCTACATGAACAGACACTTTTGGTCTCCTCTGGACAGCTACATTTATAAACACTTCCAGTCCAGACAACTCTGGGCATTTCTGGACAGCCCTAGATAGACACTAAGAGAGCTAGAAACCTCTGGCCAGCTATAGATGCTCCTGGATTCTAGACACCTACATGTATGGATAGAAACAAACACTTCCAGACACCTCTAGACAACCACAGACAGCCCTGGACACCACTGGACAGATCTAGGCACTTCAAGTCACGTCTGTGTGTAGACAGTAAGTTGTAGAAACCTCTTGCTTCTAGACACTTCAAGTAGTTCTGTCAAGTATCCAAGGGATCCAGATTTTATCAATAAGATCACGGTTGTGAATCAGTTCAATTGAAGTTTTGTTGATCAAAAATTGATCTTAAATATTGATCTGATACAAGTACTATTGACCCAATCTGAACCACATTTGTGGTACTGCAAGTCATCTTTGCCAACATACAAAGGGAAACTTGTCCAAACTCTGTATCCCTTTTCTGAATTTCCTAAATTCATGTGGGCCAATGTATCAACCAGTATAATGGGTAAAGTATATTCTATAATCACTGTTAGTTTGAGTTTCTTTTCGCAGTAACTTACTGGCAGTTCAAAGGTTGTTGGGAAAAAATCACATCTAGAAGTAATTGTTAAGGAAAAACAGGTCTGGAGTGCTTTTTCAGAAGCTTTCACAGTCACTAACAAGATAATAATTAGATAATTTGCTCAAACATAGGGTACATACATGTAGATTATGATTTCTTTAGTTTGGCCTTAAAGAGGGTATAGAAATAGATTTTGGGGTCTGAATACAATGTATGGTCATGGTATCAAGACTTTGTGCTCATCCCACCACCCCACCCCACCCCCTCCCCCCACATATAGGGAGACAGAGGAGATGGTTGTACACTCTCTTGCACTTGTAAGGTTAGCATTCCTTTGAGATAATTTATTATAAAATGCATCATGTTGACACACCAAGAGTACCAAGTTCCTGGTGCATTGCCTTGACATATGACTCACACAACAAATGACCATTCTTGGGTTCAAAAGTTTGATAAAAAAGCATAACTTGCAAACATGCAGTAGTTTAGTTAATATATCAAAGAAAAAATTCACTGTGACAGGTTTAAGGATACTTTGCGGCTTCAAGTTTTCCTTGTTCTCTCTCCAGCTGTTTCTTCAGTCGTTTGAGGTTTTTGGCCATTAAATTCTTGCGAGTCAGCTGTTGATAATGCAAGGTATACATATCATTTGTCAATCATGCAGTATTTAGCAGGTGTAATAACCAAAATTTCATGTGAAATTAAACCTGCAAAACTGTGCGAATGTAGAGTTTAGTGTTTCTCAGCCAATCAGACCAATTTAAGCTCACAACCTATACTTGTCTAACAAAACCACAAAATAATGTGCCCCAGAGGAAATACGGGGCAGGGGTTCTCAAGATTATAAAAAAAAGTTCATGATGCAGAAGGTGCAAATAATGCCATAACCCAACACCCCAAAAACCTCTTGATGAAAACCGAAATGATATGTTTTAACTTCAGTTTTAAAAGTCAGCTAAATGTACAAATATCTGTGTAAAATTGACAACCCCAAAAAATACTGAAATTTAAAAAGAATGCCATCCCCACCCTCAACCCCCCCACAAAAAAAAAAATCTTAATTCTACACATTTCCATGACTCCCTGTATACATACACGTATATATATGGGAGTAGCCCAGGGAGCAGTGCACTGTTAGTGTCAGTTCTTGATTAGGCCAGAAACATACTCCAAAAAAATCTAAAGTTGTGTCACAGTTTGATGGGTTTGACAGATAAGTAACTTGTAAAACTGTTGTCACTACTTACTTCATAATGGTTCCTAAAATGACAGATCTTAACATGTTCTTCCATATAACAGTGGTCAAAGAATTCACGCATCCAGCCAACATCACACCAGTAGAAGTCCCATTCACCTTCCCTAATTGTTAAAAGGCAGAGTCAATCTTGACACTTTTCACTTGACCACTTGTCTGACAGGAAGATAATACGTCCGGCATCTTTGTTCTGTGTTTCACTGTCCTTACAGAATAATTATGGGTTACAAAAATTCGCCCAATCACACACAAAATTCTTTGATTCTTTGATTTCTTATCTGGTGTCCTTATACTATTTTTATTATTTTTCGTTTGCTTTCTCTTTTTTCGTACCGATTTAACCAAGTTTAATTTCGTCAATCACTGGCTACCTGACTCATTTAACCCCTATGATTATTTCAGTTAGTCAGCACCCACTTAAAATCTATTAAAGTATTCTTAATTAATTATTGGATATTTATTGGTAAATGAAATACTTGTTGTTGTTGCTGTCATAATTAGTGGCCTTGTCACAGATTACATGTTACAAAATTATAAGCATTCAGATTTTGTTAACAAACTTTGTGTTCAATCAGATTTTCTCTACTTACTCTTTGACCTCAGTCCAGCCTTTAGATCTCAGAACATCAAGGATTGTATTCTGGAGACCAGTTTTAAAGCGAATCACTCTACTGTTGTCACTGAAATTTACATTATGAAAATACACAGTAAGATATCATCTATTGAGCACTTATAAATCATAACCAGGGTTCTCCCCAGAAAGCATGTGGAAATTAGTGTCAGAGGGGTTGGAATTTACATAACAATGCCATTAATTTGATTTGCATTACAATGACATATATTTGAATAACAATAAGAATCTCATAAAATAGCAGGGTGTTTTACCAGAATAGGAGGGCGTTTTACTACTCTAGGATGCTTTGGGGAGAACGCTGATAACAACATAAGTCATTGGCACTTTAACATAGATTAGATTTGACAACATAACACAATGGACTGTGCATTTTAAAGTTAGATATTGACAAGCCATTAGAATTTAGCCTAAAAACATCCCTACAACCATCAGAATTTGGAAAAATGGACAATGTATACATACTAAAGCCATTTTTTTCTACTTGCTCCCTTGGTCCCTGATTTACATCTACATCTAAATCTTCATCCATGATATATATTATGTTATGTCGTATATAAGAAGTAAATACGCTTATAATTAAATGTATATATACTATCGTTCTTTAGAGATTGTAGATCAAGGCCCTGAAGGAAGGAGTTCAAGGACTTACTTGTAAGGAGCAAGCAAAAAAAGTTGGTTTGCCATATTATGTAGATCTATGCAAGTGGTCAGCAGTGTTAGCACTGAATTAAGTTTATATTTCTCCATGCATACTTACAAAGGTTTCCGCATTAGAGGTTTCCAGTTCAGAGAGGAAGGCTGTATAAAAATCAGTGAATCAATTTGGATTTGGTTGTCATAGACGACAGGTCACACAACACTGAACTGTGAACATTCTGTACCAAGCATGTTTAAATTAAACATATATCTGTTACCTTGTTCTCGCGTTTAGCCATGGCTGTATTTTAGAACTAGAAGATGTTTACTGCATTACTACGGGGGGAAAAGCGCTCTCTGTTCAGACATCTCGACACATCTTTGTCAAGAGAATGTTTACAAAATGGCGAACAGGGAATAATATCCGCCAGGCTTTCCTTTGAACAGCATTCACGAGAAAAAACTGGCACTAGGCAAAAACTTGAGGAAATGACGTCATAGCTCGGTACCAGAGCCGCTCGATGGAATTGACTTCTGGGCAGGCTAGCAAATCACTGTTTTCGCCGCAGTTGGCAGTTTATGCACCAGTGATCTAACAGTTTCTTAGTTTAGTTTCACTTTTGAGCTTCATAAATATGCCGTCCTGTTTTTGAAGCTATTTCAGAGCAAATCACCCGGCAAAAATGTGACTAGAATTGATCTTTGCTTAGACTTGTTTTTGAGAAGGAAACTTGGCATTGCACGGCTGCAGTCTTTGAGATCTGCCAGCACTGCACCAAGATCTGTTGAAGATGTATCGGAGTTCCATGGGACCTACCGACACAATCCGGGAAATCAAGTTATGTCTTCTTGGAGTAAGTATTCACTCTGACAAAGTAAAAAGGTTGATACTCGGTGATAACTGACCAAAATTGTCGAACTTCCTCTTGGCTCTTGCAGGACGCCGGTGTTGGAAAATCTTGCCTTGTCCATCGCTTTGTGTCGGATATTTTCAACCCATCATCCCCGCCAACAATCGGGTAAGATCTGAGCTATGTAGTGTTGCCCATTTTGTAATAGATGCAAATACACGCAAGCAATACAACCAGCACAACAAAGAACTGGTTTCTATTTCAAATAGAAGGATCTGTTAGTTCAACTATCATCATTCAACTCATTGGCAGTCCACATTTTTCGCACGGATCAACTGTTATATAAAAGCCGAACTTGCAATTTTAAAGCTTGACTAGAGGGAAGTGTTTGGTCAGAGAACAAAATGAATATGAAGTACATTTTAAAATCGCCCAAAACTTGGGCGTTTATTTCATTTCTGCATTTATTCACCGGATCCGGAAGTAATTTATTAATAATTATTATTTGTTACTTGGGAGGGGCAATCTAGGGTTTTGCCAAATCAGGAGGGGGAGGGGGGAGGATTGTAAATTTGGATGTGAGTAATAGATGTATTTGATTAAAAGAGAGGGAAGGGTATTTTCTTTAATGCATTTACTAAACATATAAACTTTTGTTAAATTGTGAACAGGGCTGCATTCATGACAAAGATGGTTATATTGGAAGACAGCACTTTATTCAAATTCAATATTTGGGACACTGCAGGACAAGAGAGGGTAAGCTGAACTCGTGAAAGTTGAGTGTAAGCAGAAGTTCCATAGCTCTCTTGTTGGATTATTTATAAAATCCCAGGCCTTGTTGTTAGTAGCACCGTTAGAAACTAAACTTAAAAACAAAAAATCTGCCAAAACTTCAAGTATAGTTTGATACAGAAAAACCCCAGAAGGTCCTTGAATCTGCTAGAAAAGAACCTAGAAATTTCTTGAAAATCTTTGTAATTCAAACAATTTTAATTTTCAGTGTAATATGTCAATGCTTTTAAAACTTACTGAACACTTCAAGATATTAGAAAACTGGATTTTTCAAATTTAAAGTGGAGATTATTGAAAGATTAAGAATATGTAATATTAGGGACCTATTGTTTTGCTCTTTGTTTTAGCAACATCAACCACAACCAGCAACAGTGCATTTATTTACATGTGCGTGATGAGATTGTACAATGGCCCTTTGGAAAATTACTACTTTTAATTTCTAAGGCCCGGGTTAAATGTCAATCTTACCATGCATCAAACTTAATTCAACAATTAAGGGCATGATAAGTTCAACATTTGTCCCAATTAAGATTGGCTGATTGAGTTTCAATTGACACAGTAGTTTTTATCAACTGGAGCTGTCGATTAGAACTGCATAAGATAGATTCTGGGTCAAATGTTGATCTTATCATGCGTCAAACTAAATTCATAAATAATAATAAACTATGTTTTTGCCTCGATTGAGTTTTTTGCCTTTTTTCACTGTTAACTGAATTCTGGTCGATGAAATTAAGACAACTAAGTTTGACAGTTGACTCAAAAGTCAAACTTAATTAATTTTGGTTGACCCGAAGTGTAATTCAGTTTGACGCATGCTAAGATTGACGTTTAACCTGGCTGGTCTTTAGAAGAGCTACTGGAGCTCTGCTTAGGTATGAAATATTCTTTACTATTAATTAATAAATTTTATATACATAGTGATTACTAGTTATTCTCTTATGTATTTTCAGTTTCGAAGCTTAGCACCATTATATTACAGAGATGCTGCCGCAGCAATACTAGTGTATGACATCACATGTGAGGTTTGTTGATTCATGAGCACTTGTTTGACAGTGTACAGTACGGCAAAAAATAATGTGTCTGAGGTAAACTTGAATGCTACAGCTAGTTAGTGTACGGTATATATTATATTGTCTTGTATTACCAGTAAATCAGTGTTTTTAATAGTTGTTTTTAAACAGTAAGGTAACCTTGAGTCAGAAGTGAAATCAGTGGCATAAAAAGTTGTCCTATGCATGTAAGATATACAATTATATTTAATTATATGGGAAGTTGAAGGGCTGAAAACATGACTAAAATAAGTGAACAGTAAGTTATTGATTTTCATAAAACTGAAATGTAGATCTTTAAATATTTATCTTGACAGGTGGTGTAATATAGGCAGATATATGGATCCATGGAAACAAACTGGCTCAATCACACGCACACACACACACAGACATACACACACATCTAGAATATCATGAGCAAACCCTTTAAACCCTCATCCTTGCAAACAGTTTAGAAGAATTTTGTTGTTCATGAATCTTAGATAAATTGCTCTGTACAATCATTTGCTTTGTTCTAATTACCAAACAATCTATTGTGTATGGATAGTGTAAGGAGGATGCATATATTGATAACTCGCTGGGGCTGAAAGGTTTACTTAACCAGTGGTTTAATATGGGCACACATGGATGCCATGGAAAACAATACATGTGGGTTGGATCACACACACACACACACACACATCCAAATTCTGCTAGGCAAACCCTTTAAGCTTGGTTTTCCTGACCAATGTAGGTAAGCAGAAGCGTAGCACTCTTAATTTATGTCACCATGAGATCAAGTTGACACACTGAAGATAAATTCCTTTTTCTTCTATCTCTGCTTCTCTTTTCATTCACTTTCAGTCACTTATATCACTGTAAAAACAATGTAACACAGATGCAAGCAGAAAGAAAAGTATTAATGATCCTTGCATAATTTGTATTCTGTTGTTGCCATGTTTGTGTGACACAAGCCCCCTTTTACAGTGACAAAACTGACATTAAGAGCTTTTCTGTTTGCTCTTCCATTCATTACTGTATGATGCTCGGGAAAACCAGGCTTTAAATAAATAATAATGCTTAGAGATCTACAGTGTAATTTATATATATAGGACATGCATGTTCAGGGAAAAGAATCATGTATTGTCAAGCCTGTAGATGGAGACAAGAGTTTATAATGATATCACATGAATATTTGTATTTTATGTGCATGAGTTATGTACATACATGTACTAAAAGTCAATTAATATACAGTAACTTTTAGGGAGATGAACATATGTGTATATGTGTGTATGTGTGTCATAAATACCTCTTATTAGCCGAGTGTGAGGTCCGTACGGCAAGTTATGGATCGAGTTTTTTCCTTCCTTTTATGGCCCAAGCGCGAAGCGCGCGGGCCATGAA
>JAOBRH010953517.1:0-13660 GCA_027575125.1 Umimayanthus parasiticus | reverse complement strand
CATAATTAAGAACCTAATAATTAAATATAAAATTTACAGCTTTACAGAAAAACTCATAACCCAACACCTTTCTTCCTCAGAGAGATAGTAAAATGCAAAATCCCACTGCATGGGTTCTTTGACCTCCAAGATTCTCCTAGCCTCTCTCCACTGCAGAGAATTGCAAGCATAAGATATGATGGTGTGTATGAGAGTTGTATGATAGAGACAGTCATGGTATCTTATTTTCTTCAGCAATAATAGAAGTACATTTATTTATGAATAATTGTACAAATAATTATAGACAGACTGTAGAATACTATAGAAACTGTAACCTTGAGTTCAGTTACTTGTGATGTGGATCAGTGTTAATGCAGTATTGTCTGAACCAAAAGCAAATTGATAGGTGGCCCCTTTTAACTTTTTTGGCCTTCAGGGTGGGTGCTTATTTAAATGGATATGGTAATTATTAAAGTTCTGAGAGTGACTTTGAATTGTGGACCAATGAGGCCCATTCAGGTTTATATTAATTTTAAGTAACTAAATTCAACTTAAACTTGATTAAAAACCATTTTATATAATTACACCTTTCATATGTTTGCATTACAGTTCTTCAGAAATTTTCTGAACTTTTAGTTAGTTCTTCGTAAAGGATTTTTTTCATTGTTATCATGAGCGTACAGAATGTATGCTGGGGGGGAGGGGCTCCAAGGCCGCTGTACACTTTTTCCCAAACCCAAAAATTACAGAATAATAGATATATCATTTCAGCAAAATCGTCATTTTAATACTTTTTTATTTGTATGCTTTTGGGGGGAGGGAGGGGCCAGGTATACAAAAAGAGTATGTTTTGTACACTTGTGAAAATGATGAAAAAATGGATGACCCCTAAGTATAATATAAGTATAAATTTAGGTAAATTCTCACAACCTTTTAACAGGAAGTGGTTAGAAACAACTAGCAAGAATTTAGCTGTAATTAACCAGTTACATGTATTATTTTGTTAGTTCTGAGACTGACTCTAGGTAAATACTGTGCTTAAACATATCGTGTGTATCCAGCCATATTAGGTCAACCAACTTTATTCTTACTGACAAAGTTAAATATCCGTATTTGGCAGGTACATTATATTTTTGTAAATTTGTGAATTTAACAGTACTTAATAATTTTATCAACTGATTTCTATTATTTTATGTTCCATTTTAAAAAGTAGACATGAATTTGTATAATATTCAGTTTTGGTTTTTCCTAAATAAAATTTGTTTAATTTTCTTGATTTGTACATGTGTTTTATGGTTAGCTAGTACATTTGAGGTGGAAAGTTGACAATGGCACAAAAAGTTGTTGGCTAAATTTGAAGTGCACAGTTGACAATGGCACAAAAAGTGTCAATGATTCATCAACATCATAATTTAAATTTAGTAAACTGCCAAATACCTGCTGTTGAGACCAGTACACCTGTTGGTTTGTGAGTTGAAATGAATATCAGTGGCCTTCAGGTGATACACAGTACATTAATTTAGCTGTTGATAACATGATCAGTTCAGTGGGTAAGTTTTCTTCTTTATAATCTGAGTTTTGATAACTAAATGTGATCCCTGTTGTTAGATCTAACTATAACTTAAACTGAACTTAGTTTGATCAGGTTGAAACTTCAAACTTTTTGTCTTTTGTGATGATTGAACTATAACTATATTTATAACACAATCGATACATGTGTGTATAAAGTTTAAAATTGAAGCAATAATTACAACTGACAGTGTTCGGTGCCAGTTTGAATCAAAATTGTTTTTCTTTAAATAATTTTTAATTATATTTTTGTTAGGATAAATATGTGTACAATAATAAATGTACTTGGCAAAAAAGAGCAGAAAACATTTAAAGCAAGCCACTGCATGTAGAAAGACCCTTAGTGCAGACTCAGTGAAAAACCTTGTCATTACTCCATTAGATTTTGTTGCTAGGCAGATGTAGATAAACTTCACTAACAAGTTGCCTATTAGGCATGTTGCACTTACTTGAAATCATGTTTTAAAAAAGAGATGCTGTAAAAATTCAAATACATTCTTTATTTATAAGAAGGTCCAAATTTTGGGCTGAGGCTGAATGTTCTTAGATATTTTGAGGATTGTCATAATTGTTAGTTTATTGGGTATGCAGGTGTTGTTTTCCATTCGTACAAACTGGTCAAGGTTCCAGAAGCACAAAATAATACGCTTTATTGAATTGGCTGCTACCCTTGCGGGCAAGAAAGAGTTATAAAATTATTATAATAAATAAAAAAGGATTTAGAACAAATTTGTGCAAGTGATGTACAACACTAAGGGCGATATTGCACTGACAAACATTAGCTGGGAAAAAATTATTTCCACCATCTTGTGCAGTATCTAAACTAAAAGACCATACAAGTTCTTTGCCTTTCCTCAGCCTCAGTATGTTCTTAGCATGTTCCTAAATTTTGCCAAGGCTTTTTTAGCCTCATATTCTTCTTTTAAAAAAAAGATCTTATAATTTAAAAGTATTAGCACATGTGCACAGCATTAAGAAAACAGTACTTACAGTTTTCAGCTTTGGATGTATCTGCTAAAAAGCCAGGTCTGATATGACAAAAATAGATGAATCAATTAGTTAGCAGCAGTTTCCATTCACTTCTTTGCTGCTTCATATACAAACACTGAAAAATTTGTCTAATTATTATTTTAACAGAGAGACGAGAGCCAGTGAAGGTGGAGGGCTTTAGTGCTCATGTGTCTTGGCTGCATGCAGACTCTGATTACAAGTTTTCTTTGGAGTTTGAGGTGAGCACACACATGTTCGGTGATTACACAGTCATGTAGGTTTATGAGGAAACTTGCAGACAATGAAATTTGTAACAATACAATGGTGCAGTGCAATGTAGAATTCTAGGGTACAAAATAACAATACAATATACACAAAATAAATACTAGTTACATGTATGCAATGCTTTTGAGTGGGATACCGTGGAATATGCCACTCGTCACTTGTATTTTCCGTATACTATACGAAGAAAATACAAGTGACAAGTGGCATGTGCCACGGTATCCCACGAGAAAGCATTGCATAACTACTTTATCCCATTCCTAAATCTTCGGAAAACTTATGGAAATTTTGGGAAGAGCTCGGAAATCTCCGCGAATTTCCGAAAACTTCGGAAACGCTTCAGACCCGCTTCGGAAACAGTTCAAAAGTGTTTTTCAGATGTTTTTATAATTTTTAAAATTTTCGGAAAATCTTCGGAAGTGTTCTGAAATCTTCTGAAATTTTCGGAAAACTTCGGAAAACTTTGGAAACGGTTCAAAAGTAATTTTCAGACGTTTTTATGACTTTTAAATTTTCGGAAAATCTTCGGAAATCTTCGGAAGTGTTCGGAAATTGTCGGAAACGATTTCCGGATGTGATCGAAAATGTTCTTAATGGGTTGAAAGGTTTCGGAGCTCGCTTTTGAGAAGTCCTCAGATGGACTCCAGCAAACTGTTGCGCGCAAGGAATGACGGGAAAGTATAGTGGAATACTACCCGTTGCATATTACCCGTTACATACTGCAGAATATGCAACGGTAATCCTGGCCTCTGATTGGCTGTATTTTTTTAAGGCATGGGATAAAATATAATACAACACAATGCAATACATATACCTCTCATTAGCCGAGTGTGAGGTCAGCGGTTTGGCAAGTTATGGAACAAGGTTTTTTCCTCCCTTTTATGGCTCAGGTGCGAACCACATGGTCCTTGAAATAGGATCCATGACTTGCCGTACGGACCGAGCATGGTTTTGCTGATTATTCCGGGAAAGGAACAACGTAATTTGACGTTTTGATAGATGATCGAGAGCCACAGTAGGTTGAAGTCCGTGTGACTTCACTCACAGCATGCGAAATCAGTCAGCCATATACCTTATTACAGGAATTATAAAAGCAAAATCGCGTTAATTAAAACACCTTAAGCGTTTCAATTAAAAAACTTTGACTCGTAAATCCCAACAAACCACGTTAATAAAATCGGATTCTAATTATGAGAACGTTGTCGTGATGCCTTTTTTAATTTCCGGTAATAAGGTAAACAGAACTTTTTACAATCAATTCTAACTTTTGTAACTTTTCTTTGTGATATTGATTTCAAAACTCCCCCCACCTAGACTAGCTTAAGCTATTTGAGGGAAGGAGCTAAAAACTGTTAATTCTTATTATACAGGATATTGCAAAAAAAAATTGTAAAACCTGTATAAAAAGTTGTAAATTTGCTCTTCTTCTGACAATGTACATGATAACAAGATGAAAACAAAATCCCAAACAGACAATATTCTGACATCAATCACAAATATACTGTAAAAACTCACCGCAGGCACTGCTGAGGATAATACTGCAGCTCCTTGTAAAACTTGTAGAAAGCCTGGTCCCCGTGCTTCAGAGAAGTCTTTTCATAAACTTCTCCTGCTGATACATTTGAGTTGCAACCCACACTCTGCACCAGATCTTTCAGTCTGGTACCCTCCTCTCTCTCGTACTCACTCAAGAGTTCCCTCTCATGTAATGACATCTGTGAGGCTGGTACCATTTGGTTTGGTTGCTCTAAAACACTCACATAATAGGGAGCAAAGCAGGTTGCAGTAGAGTGCTGTCCAGGTACAATTGACTGTGGCAAGGCAGTGCTGCCAGGAAGTTCTGTGTGGATTTCCTGATCACTTTTCGTACCACTGCCAGTACTATCTTCCTTGAGTGTCATTCTTCCAATAAAGTTTTCTATTTCAACCATTGTAGAATCAGCGCTGCTAAAGGTAATATTATTAGAGTGACAATAATAGTAAAAGTTATTAAATAATAACTATTATCTAGTCACTAAAATTTAAAACTTAATAATAACTACATGATTATTGCTATTGCACGGCTGTTTTTTGTTATTATTATCATCGTTAAATTATTACCATTCTTATCATTATTATTTTACTGTATTTTCTCGTGTATAAGTCGACCCTTTAAGACCAAATTTGTAGCCTAAAAATTGCACCTCGACTAATATACGAGCGATAAAAACGGATCAACAAAATCACAAGGCTTGTACAAGATCTTCCCCTAAACTAATGGTGGAGAATCCGGGAAAATGGTGAGAGAGTTGACAACAAATCACAAGGCTTGTACAAGATGGTCCCCCTCAACTAATGGTGGAGAATCCGGGTAAATGGCGAGAGGGAACACACTTGTTTTTAAGAACCACCAGCAAAACGGCTCCTTTAGGAGCCACCAAATATTGAAAAAAAAAATACCAATCACTTCTTCTTTTATTATTGTTTCTTGTCCTTGATTCCTTGTATTTTGTTTTGTTTTGTATCATCAATCATGGGGATTGACTTACACACAAATCGACTTATACACGAGAAAATACGGTAATTAATAATTTTTTTTATTATTAATGATAAGAGTATGGAGTCACAAGAGCAATGAAAACAGAATCATAGAATCTACAGCACCATTTTCAAGGCCTTCAAAGGACAAGAGTCAAGTCTAGGCTGTCTAAAACAAAAACTAAATTCAAGGACGTTGAAGCTAAGTCCTTGTGAACCTTGCTGCTACTTGGCTGCTATGTTTGATAGGCCAAGTCTTGAATACTTAACGTGTTATTTAACTTTCAACCTGAAACTGCATCATAATGTTTATTAATAAACATTGGTCTATTTGTAAACCAATGAAGTGTTGTGGGGGCTTGCCTTTCATTTATACCAGTTGCAGTTTTTTAACATCAGCTGTTTTGCCTTTACACCATTTTATGTCAGATTTTAAAATATCAGTAACCGATTGATTTCTGACTTACTCTCCCCAGTCTTCTGCATCATCACACCAGTCTTCATTGCCAAAATGATCAAATGTCTGCAAGAAAAACAAAGCATCACTGCCATAAAAACAGAATGGTCAGATTAACCCACTACCATAACGATCACTGTGATGTCACTACCATTGTTGTCACAGTACTGTCACTATCATTAATTACTGTGCACAGTTATAATAATAATGCTACAATGCCATTGCTGTCACAGTGTTATCACTGTTACTACTGTCATTATGAAATCACAAGATATCAGAGTGCTGTCATTGTCATTCCTGTTGCTATGGCGTCACTGCCATTTTACAAGAAAAACAATAAATTGTAGCAAAATTCGTCATTTCACTTTTAAGTAATTTGAATTACAGAAATAAAACAGAAATAGTGAAACAGAGATAGGTGTGGACTACCTAGAGTAATCATAAAGGGTTAAATGAACCAGGGCCTGGTTGTATGACCAGTGGATAAATCCCTATCCAACAGATATTATCCAATCAAAATTAAGAATGTGCCAATTTTATCCGATAGATAGGAATTTATCTGCTGGATTGAGTTATCCAGGCTTCGTACAACCGGACCCAGGTAGCCAGAAAATTATTAATACAATTATTATAACTGAATTTGATTGATCAGTAAATGAAGAGGACCAGTCAAAAACAAGAACAAAACAATAATAGTACTATTCATATAAAGAAAGAAAGAAAGTCAATAATAATATAGAAAAATGTGAAGATACATGTACTATAGGAAGGTCTGTATTTTCTAAGTTCAATACCTCAAAAATAAATTTCTTAAATTTTAATCTGGCTTTGAATGATCGTCACAGTGCTTCCACTATTACCACTGTCACTAAGCTACCAAATCACCATATGTACATGTATAAAATCTTTTGTGTTGTACAATATTGCTGTCACTGTGCAAGAACTTCACTGACATCTTCCTGTATCTATAGTATAGTAGTCACTTCAATCCAAAGTACCTCAGTTGTATTCAGCTGTTGACTGGAACCACTTGCATCTCTGGTTTGACTTCGCAGCACTTTCCAACTGCAACAAAAATGAATAATAAAAGTAATATTACTATTTGGTGAGCCATAAACAGTGGCAAGTATATTAATTAAGATACTTTTTAAAATATTATGAATTGACAGTTTTAATAAATATTCCAAATATGAAAAAAACATGGCAGCTGCATATTACATGTATTTTCAATACACAGGAGCAATCCCACAGTGGTGGCACATCGGTTGAGTTTTACACTAATGTCACACTGCTGTCCACACCAATGTCACAGCGGTGACAATATGCCACTAGTGTAACATTAATGGCAGTGACAGTACTCAGTTTAACCATCCAGCCATCGCTGTCAAACTAATGTAAACATCGCTGTCACATCGGTGTCATAACCACTGATGCCGGTCCCAGCGCTGTCACTGTCAGCGCTGGAACACTACTAACTGCACTATCGCTGTCACAGCACTGTGCTCGTTTTCGCTGTCACAGCGCTTTGTTCGTTTTCGCTGTCACAACGCTATGCATATCAGTGTCTAACCGTTGTAGGATTCCTCCTGTGTAGATCAATTACCATCACTGTAATGTAAATAAGAAAGTGATATTTTATCTATACTATCCAAACAATATTCAAGACAGCATCACCAATGAGATGTTAATGGAAAAGCAAGATCACCTATCGGCAGATAAGATTACTTACCTATATTCAGAGCACCATTTTGGTGAACATCATAGACATGTAAATTACAAAGTATGGTTACCTACCAGTATCCAAATCACTATTCCGGATAGCATTACCACTGAGATGTAAATAAGAAAGTAAGACAAGCGATCGAACAAGGAAGACGCCGTGACTTGGGCATAAACTGACGCTTGGCTCCTCTTGACTGTCATCAAAACGAATCCTGGTACCTGTACCACTGGAATATAGTTGTAACCATTGACCAATTTCTCTTCCGGACCAGCCACTTCGGGAAACATCAAGTCAAAACCTTTTATTATGGTAGTATCCACGATCGAACGCTTTCTTACTGACTCTGATGAAGTTAACTGGGTGGAATGGAGCTCTGTCGCTGTGTGGCCATGTGAAGGACAAACACCGCACACTTCTTTTACCATGTTTGTAAGAAAGGCAGAAATAATCCCGCTAGCAGTTGATTGGTTGGTCATAACAGCGTAGGGTGGATAGATCTTCCAATCAGCGTTCAGTTCTCTGGGACACCGGCACGTTTTTGAAAAACATGTAATGTTGTACATGTAGCAAGGTCCGAAAAGAATTTATCTATAATTGCGAAGTGGTTTAAATGTGGTAAGTTGAAATGCTCTAATAAATATGCCAAATGATACCTTCTTCTAGCAAGGAAATAGGCCCACACGGAGAAAGAGAAAAATCCTCTGATCCCGGTGGATTCTTATGTTAGCCAAAACGACTAAAAAGGCATTTAAATATATATCAGCAGCACATGGCATGATCCACTGAATAATTTGTGTAGGTCAGCAATCTTCAACGTTTACGCACGTTGCTGCTTATATACACAAAACACCACTATTCAAAAAATTCTGAAATTAAGAAATAAATGGATATTTGTGCTTTTCGTATGTGACGTAAGAAAAAAGTTATTCACTGCCAGAAATAAACGCCTACCAGCAAAAATGTAAGTGCTCTTCATCCGTACACCGCTCCTTCCGATGGGCGTCACAGTGATGTTGTAGGTGGTGTATGACTCCAGACCTGTTATCTGGATCATGGTAGAACTACCATTCAACACAACCTCGTGGAGGGTCGCGTTAGAGACTGGGACTGCTGCTACCTTGATTGCTTCGTACGTCACGTGGTAGCTAGATGGATTCTGATCACGTGGCTTTTTCCATTTGATAATTAGAGAAGTTGTACTGACATTGTTCTTCATTGTTGTCACGTCTTTTACGGAATGTTCTTAAACAAAAAGTAAACGATTAGAAAGGGAACTCTCATCGCATCCTCTGTAGCCAACGTAATATTGAAAGATTACTATCAGATTTTAATGAAACGAGTTTACATACATACCCTCTATTTCAATTGAGCTAAAATAGCACTTAGAGCGTTGTAGACGTAGAAAGCTGTTGGTTGATGTAATTTATACTAACCTCCAGTCGATGTTGATGGAAGTAGCACAGTAGTTGTGGACGGGTTAATATCCGAGACAGGAACACTTAGTCTTAAGTATGTGTTGTCCAGAGAACAGTGTTTCGTTACAAAATATAGATCCTGTAATATCAAATAATTATGGTAAGCATCTACCAAAAACACATAAATATGAAACTGGTGAATGAGTATACGGTTGTTAGCAACAGAATATAAATAAAAAATAGTAATGAGAACCCTCCTGCTAATCGATAAATACCTTTTGTAGAGTATAAAAAGGGAAACAAGCAAATGTCGTTAAGAAGGCCGTGTTTGCATTGGTAACTCGCACTCAAATCCACACTCCTTACCTCTCTTGACATCTGATGCCAGGGAGTTAGTTGTAAACTCCAAATATTAGAAGGGTCGTTTGGTAGACTCTCGAAAATCATTGCTTTAGTGGAAAAGGAAATGTAATCGAATATTATTGATTATCATCAGTAGAGCGAATATTTCAGTTGCTGAATTTAGTATACGTTCGCCACAGAGTTTCCTCTAGAATTCGAATTATGTATATTCTTCAATTTTATTAGTTGTTGCTGCTGTGCGTTACATCTCGATGTTTTCGTCCCGGAAGCAAATGGTACTTTTTGGTCGAAGCTCGTAAAAGTATCTGCTCCCTGTACTTAAATCTAACATCTCGGTAGCGGTTAGACTTCAAGCACCGTTGGTAACCACTAGTCTAATTTTCAACAATTTGCCTTCCGATTGGATCTTTTGTTTCGATAAAAGTGTTCCCGGCTGATACGTTAGTTGGTGTTGGGCTGATATCTGACACTCCCGTGACTCCAGCATGGGTGGAGAAATGAGAAGTGTGTTCCCATCAAAATACCATTGTGCTGAATCGGAAAGACTGTATTTCTATATTTGAGAAGAAGCACTGAAACAAAACATACATACGCAGCAGAAATATACGTAACAGTCTTCAGTACAACTTATACTTGAAATTTTGGTTGAAATGGAAAATCTTAAATTTGTTTAAAAAAAATCTGGCTGAAGCACTTCGTTTTCAAGTACTTACAAAGTTCAAGCGCTGAAGCTAAGCAAACCTACGCTGCACAAAGATACACATATCAACAGTCTTTTAACAGTACTTGAAATTTTGGTTAAAATAAAATATCTTAAATTTATGTTGTCATATTTTTCTAAAGTTTCTCTATTAAAATGGTGTAAGCTGAACAATGAGATCTAGGATCGATTGTATACGGGTCTTAACCCTTAGGATCCCGGCAATGCATATATGCCTGGAAAAGTACCAGGTTCCAGTTTTCGCTCATAGTTTACAAACCGAGTAAGACTAGGCCTAGATATTATTCAAAATGGCGGAGTCGTAAAAAATCCAAATTTGGGGCGAAAAATCGCTCGTTTCTCAGATAAATAGAAGTAATATTTGTGGACTTTTTTCTTGTGAGGGTATTTACAGGTCTTTAAATATGGCGGCCGCTTCTGGCCGATCTGATGCTACAAACTGCTATACTACGCTCTGAATTGAAATTATCGATGAAGCTAAAAGATGACTTGCCTTTTGTGAATGTTATGGAGTCAGGCCCCGTCCACACGTAACCGGATATTTTTGAAAACGGACGTTTTTTCATCCGTTTCCGAAAAAATCCGCGTCCACACGTAGCGTTTTTAAATTGTTTTTGCCTGTCCACACGCATCCTCGAAAACAATTCGAATATGCTTGGTCAATTAACGACATTTGACGTCATCGTTTTCGAAAACCTCCGTTTTCCTCCGTCTACAAGGCTCCAAAAAATACCCACTTGGATGCCAGGTGAGATGAAGGAGTCGCCTGCAAATTCCAAATGCTAGAAGAGCTGTGAAACGAACTTGGAATTGTAGGAGCTACGATGCAATAAAAATATCGAAAGATTATAAAATTTCAAAGAGTTTAGGAAATATTAAAACTTACGTTTTACATGAACTTTTTATCAGAATTACTTGAATTTTAGAGCTTGGACAGATTTAAAGGAACATGTATAGAGTAAACATAAGTGATTGGAAAAGGAAATCAGATCCTTCGACCAAAAGGGTCTCGTCCTCGTCCTCATGAGCACACAGTTTTTAAGGACGTGAACAAAATTGCAGATGTACAAAATTTTCCAGTCTTAAACGTAATTTTAGTACAAATGCAACGAAGGCAAGTTCTTGACTTTCTCATTCTTACTTTGATCTTATCCCTGATGACATTGCCAGGTAAATGGGATGCTATATCACTTATCATTTTCCTGTCAATGGGATCCTTACTTTATTTTTAATTTAAAAATTAAAACTAACGAAAATTGATCGGATATTTTGTTATCTTAGATACTAAAACCAGATGCTTCTGTTTCTACTGTTTCGCAAAACATCTGTGTGTTTATCATGTGCGAATTTCATCCCCCCATCTTCTTTCACTTGTGTGAATGTTAATAGTCTAAGTGTTGACAATCCTAGTTTACGCGTGCTTGTCACGTGATGGCTGATTTCTTCTGAACCTAAATGGAGATCTCTAAAGAATACTGTAAACAAGAGCTAGAATAATCTTTAACCCTGTGTTTAACTACTTTCGAAATGCGCATGCGTGTCAGATTTTTGTCTTTTCTATTTCGTTCCGACAAGGAAAGGAATATATTTCGGGGATTCTGATTGGAAAAACGCTGATGAAGCGAACAATTGTTTAAGAAAATCGGAATTGGAATGGATTATTGAAATCAATTGCGTTCGACGAAGGAGAACGCAACCCTAAAGCGGTTGGGTTGTCTGTGGTCTGATGTGTACCCCAGGCAAACAAGATTGAGATTCTTGGTTAGACGTTGGCATTGATTCATCACATTTTTATTCCAAATCAACGCCATTTTGAATTAATAACTAACCTGGGTATGTCATCATGCGCGTGTGGTACATACGTACGGCCGGCCGACCATCTTATAGCCTCGACTTCATGCGACCTCATGCTTGCTGACTAATATCGATCAGAAATTCGTAAAAAGAATGCGTGAGAAGTCGAGATTATGCATCGCGTGGTTTACTAGCAAAACCTATAGACAGGACCCTCGAATATCAATTAACATGTAAAGTTTGCATTGAGAAAGGACCATCTCTGCGATCACAGACACAGCAGAGACAGAGTTGGAAATTGGCGCTACTGAGTATACTCCGAACACTAGTAAATACTGTGGCGGACTGCATGTAGTAGACTTCTTTAACAACTATTTCCGAGTGTCTGGTAAGAACATGTTGGAGTAAGGGAATATGAATATTTGTGGATCATTTTCCCGCATTGTGACGATATTCTGGAGACGTTTGCCGGTCAACTGCGACCGCAGCGAGTCGAGTTTGAGCTTTATAGAGGTGGCATTGGCATTACATATCATAATCTCACGATTTAATGTTGTCTGTGATACAACTTGAATGGATGAAGAATTATCGTGTAATCTTGCAAGAGAAGTTCTAGTGTGCATTTAGCTGCAGACATTACTGTTTCCGCTCCGATGGATTTCAAAATGTAAACAAAATTTGTTCTGGACTGGAGTCTTTGTAGATCGTTGCAAGATTAAAAAAATGAAGCTACTGAGTAAACTTACAAGCGTTATCAAAATATTACTTTGTGTCAGTGGCGGGAAGTTTTAACCAATTATATAGCTAATATACTAACTACAAAATACTAAAATACTAACTACAAAACTTCCGTCTCAAAACCTACCTCATTTATCTCGCGCCGTGAAAAAAAATTACTTTAAATTTAAAGAATGGAATTATGGATCGTGTTTTTAATTCACAGTATAAGAACTAATCCTGTTTAATATAAAATGTAAGACTACTCTATAAATTCAAGTGTCCAAGGGCCCAACTCACATATTTTACGGACGGGAAGATCCGAGGGATATTTTTGGGGCTGAAATTTTGGCAAACCAAACCAAACCAAGATTGTAAACTAACATACTTGCACGATTTCAAATAAAAATTGGATTTCGAGACGCAATCTTAGAAATTTAGCCAGCGTTTGTCTCTTGCTACCTCGCACACATGCGCAGATGTCATTCCGACATGTCGCCTTAAAGGGGTACGAAGTCACTTTTCGGAAATTAACGTAAAATTGGATGAGAAAAACGAATTTGCCACTCATTCTGGCCAAAGATGTTTAGAAATGTGCAAAAATAAGCAAAAACCAAGCGTATCCGAAGATTTCCGACAAAAAAGTTCTACCAGTGACGTAGAAAAGTTCCACCAGTGACGTAGTCTTCGGAAAAAGTTTGCTTCCGGTTTAAGCTACTCGAGCGTCGTGGAAATTTGAAGGAACAGTGCAGAAAGTCTACATGCGCTTCGCGGACGGACAATTTGACTAGACTGAGAAATTTGTTGAATGATCAATACATTGGAGTAAAGCCATATATGTATGAACATGCTGCAGGTCCAATCAAGGCAGATAGAAAGCTCCAGTTGTGACAAGTTTTGTCTTTAAATACAGCTAGAACAAGTGAAAAGTATGGCGGATCTTTCAAGTTGGTAGGCAGTACGCCACTAGGCACTTGTTTACTTGTTCTGAATCAGTATACTAAAGAGAGTTGGAATTAACTAATTAATTTTGATATGGAAAATTTTAATCTTTGATTTAGATGCTGTTTCAGAAATGTAAGGATCGGTTGACAAAAGGCCAAAGTCTAGCCGATTCAAAATAGCCGTACTGA
>JAOBRH010952406.1:0-13660 GCA_027575125.1 Umimayanthus parasiticus | reverse complement strand
ACCACGTCGATGACAATAATAAACGTTCTGTGCAAATGTTCTTGTGGTTGGCACAAAGGTCGCTGTTAGAACACCGGCCCAACTACCGGACCGACTACTGGATCGTGTCCTTGAACGATCGTGTTCGACTACTGGATCGTGTCTTTCACTTGCTTCCGTCATATGAGCCACTTCGCATGTGAAAGGATTATTATCATTGTTACTATTATTATTGTTTTAAATATTACTACTATTTTTACTATTAATACTACATGTTGTTGTTATCTTATGTACAAGTTTTTAAAGTTACAGTTTAATAGTTTTACTTGCTTTTTCGTGACGGTAAATGTTTTTTCTGAACCTAACATTGTGATCACTCAGTTGGTGCTAAAAATCAGTTTGATGTTATTTAGGTTGTAGATAAGCATTTGTTAATTTTTGAAAAGCGAAACTTCTACTCTGTTGAGGGTGGCTGCTGATCTTTGTTTCTGCTTTTTCTACAGACTCGAAGTAACAGTGATCTTCAGATGGAGATTGAGCGGCTTGTGGTCAAACAACATGCCTTGGGAATTCAGGAAGTGGCGAGAACTGTTTCACATGTCCACACTTCAGGAGCAAAAGCGTTGCAAAAGAAACATAGAAATAAGTATGATTTGCTTAGAAAGATAAATAAATAACACCATACAGCGAGCCGTACACAGTATAACAGTACTATATTGGGGTTCCTTTCAGCTCTTTTAGTTTTTAGTGATATATAGGTGGGCGCACTGTATTGATTCGTTTTTGACTTTGTTTTAATGACAACAGGGGTTGGTGAAGGTTCTTTTTTTTCTATGCAGCTTCTTAATCTTTTAATGTAAGGGTTCGCACGGGTCATTTTGAAAAACAAAAAAGTCATTAAATTTCAGTAGTTCCTTTATAACCCTCGGCAGGAAAATCTGGAAGATAAAGGTTAGTCAAGAAAAGCCATGGAATACTAGACTTGTGTGTGGATGAACTCAATTTAGTTTGTCAGTTCATGGCTAACAGTTTCATGGTCCATCAGTTTTGGACCATTTTCAAATTTTGGGTCATGTATTTCCTAAAATATAGTCATCGACCTAGTAGATTTAAAATAGCTGCACGAACTCTATAACATTTTAAAAACTAAAATGTATCAGGCAAGTTCCCAATACCAGCGCTAAGTGCAAATGTTGCACAAATAAACGCTTCAACGACGTTCGTACTCTTTCTATCTAAGAACAGTCCATATCTGGAACATCTTGATTCGCTAATATTGTAACGACAGTTCCGTCCACACTTTCAACTTTGGGCACGTACCGTCAGGGCCGTAGACTCAAAATTAAGGGTGGCATTTGCCCTCCCTTCCTGACGCTAGCTACGGCCCCGACCGTAATCTAACTTTAGTGTATTAGAATCTTACATTGTTCAGGGTTTTTTTTTGTTATCTCTGTTTACTCGTGGACCTATTGTTAATTTTACTACCAAACCACTACCATTATTCGCCTTATAGCCAGCGGTAATTGTTTTACTTAATGATTAAAGATCGCTTCAGTGGTAGAGATAGTTGCCTTCATTACACTTTTCTTAGTTGTTGTGGGACTTCAAAACGAGTTTCCGTAGGAATTAGGTAAAAGGTTTGTCAGGATCATTAAATTGCTAAACCGACTAAAACCACACTCGCTGACCACTGTGGTAGTTTTTTCTTCTGTTGTATACCATGTATCTACCCTAAGGCACTCTCTACTATTATCTGTTGTCCTTAGAGCACAGATGTTGAGCTACCTGTTAGACTTCGGCTATGTGGTGTACGGTACAGTGCGCTCACATGTGGTTCGGGTGACCAACAATGGCGTCCTACCAGTATCCTTTGCCCCAGACAAGTCACACCTGTCCGGGACAGGTTTTGTGGTTGATCTGGACAGAGTCAGAGGACTTCCAGGGGACCCGGAGCATGAGAGTTTCGACTTCATGGTGACATTCGATCCACGTGCAGCCAATGCCCCTCTTGGGCCGTTGATGGCACATGTGCCGATACACGTACTAGGAGGACCTACCTTCGGGCTTCAGATGAGGGCAAATGTTGCAATGCCTGGAATGGCGGTGTCCACGGAGTCACTGGACTTTGGAACTGTGGAATGTGGGCAGTGTAAAGTGATGACCATCCAACTACATAACCAACAACAAGTCAGGTTGGTATCTGGTACTAATAAATGCACGCCAATCCTGGTTCATTTGAACGTACACGGCAATAAGCCTTTGAAAATAGAGATTTGTTAATGTTTAGGTCTCATCAAGTCAATCAGAAACTAATAATGTGGGTTTGATCAACAAGGTTGATATGGTATGTTTGTCGCCTGTGGGATATGGTGTTTAGCTGACGTTTCGAGCGTTAGCCTTTCGTCGGAGCAGTCCCCATATTCAGCGTACTCGCCCACGCAGAAAAACAGTTTTTTTCAAAACTAGTCTTCGAGAAACTAATAATGACTCATTGTAGGACAACAATGATAGTTAAATTTAAGTTAAAGGTCATTTAATCAGTATTCTCGTTAGCTTGCGATGGAACTCAAATTTTGGATGATATTTTCTCATCTTCGGAAAGTTTTCAGCTGGGCGTGGGAGCTTAGGTACAAAATGATAGACCTATAGGTTTTCTCACTTTCGTGTTGAGCGAGAGCGATGGTTTGATTTCATCTTGTCTTGTATCAAGCTCGGGCATCCTACTTCAAATGTCTATTTTAATTGTTGCAATATTGACATAAGGTAGATTTAGGATATTTACGATCTGGTGGTCAATTCTTCTTATTTGTCACTACATAGTGTCAGAGAAGTTACCTTCTTACCTAAATGTCGATTTCACTTATTTAACGTACAAGAATATTAACGTCGAGGTAATTAACGCGGTTTGAAGGGGCCGACGTTTTCAATTCTAAAAAATTAACGCGATATTGAAGGAATCATTTTTTTCAAGAAAATTAGCGCGATTAGACAAAATATTTTGTCTTTTGACAAAACAAAGTCTTTATTTGGAAAAACAGTACAACCGTATACCTTACTTCCGATCCCGTTAAAGTTTTTGATAAACAAACAAACATATGGATGGAGTCATACAACAAATCCACAAAAAAGTTTTTGATAAAGAAACAGTCAAACATATGGATCGAGTGATACAATTGATCCACTACGGGCTTCCTCTACCTGTCTTTTAATACCCGCCGACAAGTGTGTGTTTTAACATGCTCTAAATAAAGAAAATTATTGTTGTTAAAATTATTGCGCCGGAAAATTAAAGTTGTCGAAATTAACGCTCTTAGAAAATTCCCGCGCAATAATATTAACGCGAATTTGTCAAATTCGCCTTAATTTCATGACGCGCGAATTTTAGGTAATAAGGTAGAATAGTTCTGTTATACAAATTTGGGTATTTTTCGTTTGAATTCTCTTAAAATAAGATGACAATATTTTGAGGAAAAATACCGCAGCTTTATTTTCTGTTTCCACTAAGTATGTTTGTATATTTTCACAGTCTTACCTAACTAATATCTATCCCAAAAAGGTGTGACTGGACATCTGAACCACCGGAAGAGAAAAAGAAGAAGGTTAGAAAGATTTTTTGGTGTTTTGTGTTTGTAACCAAGACGTAATATCAATTTCTTTGTGGATGCAAAGAAAGTGTAGTCTGTGATAAATTAATTTTTTTCCAGGTCTTAAGAATATTCGAATTAAGCGGCTAGGTTTCAGTTACAAGAACAGCATTGAGAAGGGAAACTTATTCATTTATAAGTAATGAGGAAACAGTTTTAGCTTAAAGTTTACTAAATATGCTTTTACAAAAATATCTTTGCTAAGTTTGTGGCTCTATTCACTTAGAATCACTGTGTTTGATAACTGAATGATTGCCAAAATGCCAGTTGTGATATCGCTATAAATGAAAAGGAAAAGCCTTACGTTTGAAGCTGTCAGCTCTTCCCATTTGCCACTACATAATGGCACTGACTTGTACTTGAAGCCCATCTACAGCCATTCAAAAACAACAATGTGATCTGGTAGAATTAACCTAATAACTGTTTCTTTGTCACCGTACGTAGTTCATAATTAGTTACAACCAGAGGAATAGTACAACAAATCTTTCAATTAGGTTTGTGTAACGGATTTTTTTGTGCCATCAGACCAATAAGATGATTCCCCTTCATCTGAGGAAGAAGATCCGTGCAGAAAAACCCAAGCCGCTTCACTTTGAGGTGATGCCGCCCATCGGAAGCCTGTCGCCGGGACAGAGAGTCAACGTGCAGATCAAGTTCATGCCCACAGAAGAGGTATTGTAAAATATTCCAGCGTTAGCTCTACGTCAAAGCAAAAGCCCATGGTACGCACGTTCTGATTGGTTGAAAAGCCTGCGACATGAGAATATGCCTCACGGGTTTGAATTTAGGCAATACTCGTGTGTTTGATAAAGTGGATTGTTATATGAAGAAGATATAAAGTGGTTTTCCATGTGACACAACCTGATGCCAACACGTGGGAGGTTGGAAGAACACGAGAATAGCATAGGAACAGCACCGTGTTGCGGAGTGGTTTACCATCGAATCTATGTCATATTGATCTATTAAGAACTCGTTTACAGTTTGAGATCAGTGGAAAGAAACTCCTTTTGTACCTACAACTGATGTTTTATTGGCGTTAGGAAAGGTGACTAACTGTAGGCTTACTTGTCCAAACTATGGCCTAATGTGTTTCCTTCTCATTGGCAGATAACGTACAGTCAAAAGGTGGTTCTGCGTATTGCGCAGAGTGCTAACCGCCATCCTATCAGCGTAACAGGGCGGGGCAGCGAGCCCAAGATTGAGTTTGACAAGACACTGATCGAGTTTGGACCAGTGCTGCCTCACTCGTCTGGAGATGAAAAGGAAGTTGTCATAAAAAATCCATTGCCATTTCCTGTGGAGATCTACTCACTGGAGTTTGACAAGGAGTACTTAGAGGAAGAAAAGGTAAGCAACGTCAACGTTTTCAAAGAGTGAGAATAGGTTTGACAAGCTGGACAGCGACATTTAAGTAGAGGAAATTAAGTTAAATTAAGTTGCTCAAGAGTCCGTTCAACCCGTTTTAGGCCTTTTGTTGTTCTGATTTCTCTTTCTCGGTTTTGTTTTGATTCCAGATACTGAGGACGATGAAAGGCTATGACGAGTACAACACAATCCTGCTGCCTCCACGCCAGCCTGGGACCAAGCTCCCACAGGAGATCATGGATGCCTACAACGAACAGCAGAAGAAGAAGGAGGAGCAAGAGAAAGCTCAGGAGGAGGCCAAGGCAAAGCTTGCTGCCGAGCGGGCAGACGAGGAGGGAGAGGAGGGTGGGATCCCTCAGATGACCATGGTCCCCCCTAGCGCGCCCTCTGCAGACGAGAGCCCCAGTAATGAGGACAAGCTCCAAAAGGATTGTATGTTGACTAGTTAACAAATTACAATAGTCTCAATATTTGGAAGCCATTTAGCTCAAATGTTTTGCTATGTCGAACTGATTGCCGTGTCTCTTCTCGCTATCGGTTGTCTTGCTATGTCGGAGATTTTTTGTTTCCCCAGAGGATTCAAGATAGCAGAGGACTACTGTAGTATGATTGTTGACTGCGGTATCTATCTTAGTTTAGTAAGTTGCATGTTTACAGTTACACAATGTCTACAAGGTACTGGGTGTGATTGCCACTTAGGAATTCTACCAGGAAGTACTTGGTTTCCTAGGATTTCGGGATTTGCTATCCAAGGCCTGGAATTCCTAAAAAAACATGACGCTTTTGTTGGAGATCCTGAAAGAAGCCTTGAAGTATAAATTTGCTACTAATAGCACAAAAATGTTTGATTGGTTTTCGCAAAGATTGTTGATGCTGTTAGCTTTGATCGACCAAGACGAATTTATGTACTCCGTGTAGTGTACAGAAAATTCCAGCTGCTTTATCCCATGTAGAATGCCCTTGAAAAGTCTCGCAGTCCATAAACTTCCTGTAAAAGAGCTGGGATTTTGGTCTGACCTAAGGAGAATAGCTAAAGTTAGGTGGTGTTGGTGTAGTTGGTGTTGGTTAGGTTTTGGTCTCTTCGAAGCCCCGTAGAGAGATTGAAAATAAATTTGTTTGGGTTGTGGGGAGATGGTGGGAGAAAATGGAAGGAACGCTACCCTCCTTTTCCTTCCCTCATTCACCTGATTATTTCGCCGTACGCCTCGAAGAGGCTAGTTAGATTCATGACTAATATCCGGAGATCTCTGTGTCACTTCCTGGGTTGATAAAGAGTAAACTCCAAAAGACCTGGCTTCTTTTGCCACACGATGGGCTGATAAGGATGTCAGGGCATCGGTATAGGTTTTTGATAGTCTTACATTGGAGGACTCAAACACAAACACGCACTCGCACACTTCTCGAAGAGAGCATAGTGATCCTGATATTGTTGTCTATCATATAAGTACCCTACAAAAGAGGGCGGCTCATACTGGAACTAGTATTGATACAGACCTTTCCCCTCCTGCTGCAATAGTGGAAACAAGTAGCCTTGGTGTTGGTGAGCTGGAAATAACCCCTGTATCGGCTGCTATTGCGCGGTATCTTGGTATTGACCTGACAGCTGAGGGCAAGGCTGCACGTAACCGCCGTGGCATATCTATAGTCGTACATGGAGCACCACTGTCGGGCAAGACAGCCACTGCAGTCGCTCTTGCCAAGAAGTATGACGCTGCCTTGCTTACTGTGGATGGTGTCATCACTGAAGCGGTCTCATCAGGATCCTCTTCAGCAGGTACGAACACTGCTCAAATCCACGTTTACTAAACTGAGGCCTCCTAGTCTTATGTTGGACGTTATTTGTCCATGAGTTGAACTCCAGTACTTCCCAAGACCATAAAGTTTGATTGCCTGTGGTAGACCAATTTATGACTTTTGTATCTGGCTGTTGGACTGAGATATTTTTTTAGTATTCAATTTGATTCCCCCAGTGGAATGTTCAAACAGGGGCTCGCACAGAGTGATTCGGACATTCATTCATAACTAGTTGAGGTTTTTTTGAGAAGTAGTTATTAGATTTTAAAATTGCTTAAGATTTGTTAATATTGACTCTTTTTTGTTAATTAATCATATGTATATTTCACTGGTAAATATCTTAGCTCACAAAGTAGTTTTTCAACGTTCCTCAGCTGTACGCGCTCGTGAGCTCTGCTCGGCCGCAGCTAAGGCAGCAAAAGAGGCCGAGGCAGCAGCTCTGCCTGTAGCTGAGTCTGGTACCAGTGGATTGAGTGTGGAGGCTGTGACGGCACACACCGCACAGACCCTCACACCAGCAGGAGCCAACGCCGGGGGCTCGGTGATCGGAGCACCCTCCCTGCTGGCCAAGGAGGGCCGTAAGACCTCCACCATCGGCGGAACACGAGGTCATGGCACCCAGGCGGCCAAGAACCTACCCGCAGTCCAGCAGTCACCGCCGGCCACCCCACCCCCTGCAGTCCCTGCTGGCCGTAAATTGAGCGTCAGTGCCAGTGTTGGTGGAGAGTATGGCCTGTACAGCTGCGTGCTTCCTGAGGATTTGCTGGTTGAACTGCTGGCAGAGCGATTGCAGGTAAGTTTGTTTATACAGCACAGTTGGTGGATTCCAACACGATTGTTGGAATTGTTGACATTGTTGACATTTTGCCTCATTACCACAATATAGCACAGATCCAACTTCTGGATTTTAAAAAACTGTCCATCAATCGAAAAAACATGGCAGATTTTGTACTTACCAAAAATTTTAGCCTAATATATTGAATACTTTTAGTGTAATGTGTCTTTGAAAAGATCGAAAATTACAGTGAATGAAAAGGCTGGGGCAATTGTTGCTTCCAGCTATGGGAATCTCCACAAATCTGGAAGTTTTAAAGATTTATATCGCCGATATCATTCTACATATCAAGCTCAAATGATTGGTGAGTACTACGTTTGTTGTTTACTTTGCAGGAACCATGAAAAGGGTTACTTGAGTTGAACTTATGGTGCATTATGCCAATGAGTAAAAAGTGAAACAGTGACATCCCAAATTCACCTATATTGTTGATTAAAGCTCTCTTAAGAGGAAGCATACCCTAAATCTTATTAGAAAAATTCACTCTCCCAACTGCAGCTGAGTGACTGCCAACGTGGTATTGTGTTTGACGGGTTAGAAACACTCTTCAGCCCCAATATGGGCGCCACAAGCACCGCCATACTCCGTGCCTTTAACAACCGCAAATACATCTTCTTCGTGACTCTCAGTTTGGATCAGATCCGCCTGAAAGCTGTCAATGAGAAGCGAAAGGAAGAAGAAGGTTTGATTTGACTGCATTTTTGTACTACCGCATTGTCATTTTGTGCTGTAAAGGTACTTTAGTGTGTTTCTTACTTTTGGTTGAAGGAAGGGCGGGGTATTGTAATCTCACCTATTGTGTGAAGCCGTGTATAGAGGGCAGCAATTGATACCACGCTTCAGAGTTACGAGGGATTACAGGTTATCCAAACGAAACAGAGACCCTGGACAGAAAGCTGTTGGTTCTCTGATTAACTTATTGTGTATGTTAGTGACTCCTGTCTTGACTATTGTGTTGTGTTATACCCATTTTGTTGCATAATCTCGAGAAACCAGAGTAAATTTATTATGTAGTTGGTTGGTGCGAGTATTCATTAATCCTATTTTACCCATGGGACAATAGAAACCCCCTTCCATGAAAATCTAAAACGCTCTAAGTTGTGTTATGAAACTATTTGACCTCTCCTAATAACTTATTAATGGCTATTTTAGACGGTATCCGTCAACATGTCAAAGTTTTTGTCATTTCCATGTTACCAAGTCTTGGGTAACATGTCAAGGGGATTTTTTTGGAAGTTAATGGGACTTTTGCACTTTTTTTGCGGAAAAAGGGAAGGGTAGCATAAATATCTGCAATTTGAAGCTTTTAGCGAAACAAGATAGCCAGGGAAAATCGAACAAGGCCGACTTGAGACCTTATACCTGTAAGTAGTTATCAGATTTAGATTCCTTACGTCTTGGATAGACCCAATTTGGTGATGTTAATACGGTTTAACTGTAAGATAGTTAAGTAGAGGGCTGGGAAGGAGAGAGAGGAGGAGAGTTAGATGCAAGGGTAAAGTATGTCGATCTTGACGGTGTGTTGTGGTCTTCCTGAAGCCAAACTGGAGAAGAAGAGAGAGGAGGAGGAGAAGCGTCGCCTGGAGGAGATGTCGGAGGACGAGTACGACGCGCTGACGGAGGAGGAGAAGGCGGCAGTGGACAGGAAACACCTGGAGCAGAAGAAGGAGCGACTCAAGCGCGAGAACGAGAAACAGGAGCGGGAACGGCGGGAGAGGGAGATGCAGGCGCTGCTGGAGGAGAAGAGGCTGGAGGAAGAGAAGTGAGTAGAGTATTTGACGTTTGGAACACTAGTTGACAAGGTAGCCGGCTCCAATGCAGCCGCCTTGTTTCCGCCGGGTTCCCTCCCTCGGAAATAAGGCGGCTGCATTGGAGGCTACTGACAAGGTCGAAGCTGAGAAATAAAGATATTTGTAGCGTAGGTTTTGTTGCAATAAGAACAAGAACTTAGAATCGTTAAAGCTTGATTTCGTTTTAGAAGCTATGGAAAGGGCTAATGAAAAGTAACCAAGTCTTTGCATTTATCTTTGCATTCTTGTTACTTTAAATAATCAATAACTTAGTAGTACTGAAGTATATTAATTTGCGTCTCAAATTCAGTTTATAGGCTCAGTTTTTGGACGGGAGGCTTGTCACTTAAGCTGTAACGGTATACGGTTATAGCAAAACTACCTCTTAGTGTCCAAAGTGTTTATGTTATGTAAGTTACTAATTAAATGCCGGTAACTGCGTTTGGCAACAATTCGGCTGGCTGTGAATGTTCTTCCCATTTAAACTCCGTTGTTTTTCATCTATATCTTCTCGCTACTGTAGATAATCATTAAGATAGTAGTTTTTCATAAGTATATTAAATCGCATCTCAAATTTAGTGGGCATAGTTTTTGGACAAGAATCGTCTTGCTAAGTATTACTTTTAACAAATATCGACAACTGCATTTGACAACTATTCGGCTAATTCTGACTGTGCTTCCCATTTCAACTGGGTTGTTTTCCAAACATAGGAATCAGAAAGGCAAGCGACGTGGTCAGTCCAGTCAACAGGGCGGGGCAGGAGCAAAGAAGGGTCATGATGGTAAAGGGGACAAAAAAGGGGAGCGGAGCAGTGACAAGCTGACCCCAGGGAGGGCTACAGGGGCTCCGCAGGCGCAACAGGTGGACGTCCGAGTGGCAGCACCTTCTGTTATCTCGGAACGTTCGGACAGTAGTGAACTTCCAGATGACAAGAAGCGACACAGCGTGGCCAAAGTCAGCAAGCACCCCCGGCAGTCCTCAGCCGCCATACAGCCGCCGCAGATAGAGGAACCGAAACCTCAAACGGAAGAAGATGACAAAGAGAAAGAACTAAATAAGAGGTAAAGAAACTAAACAGTAGGTGTCTCGAATTTTGCGGTATTTAGTTCTATGTTATACGTAAGAGATAGTTGAGTGATTGTAATAACATATAAGGTTTTGTTCAATTTACTGTATTGACGAAATGGGAATACATTCGGGAGGAGGTCTTAATATCCACTGGAAGCCATAAACAAAACGATTATGCGAAATAATAATTGAGGTAAGCTTAAAGCATATAGCTTGTTTTGTATATTTTTGACAGACGTACTGTTTTATTGAAGAGATCAAATTTGTTATTCCTCTCGGTTAATTGGATGCATCCTAAGAAATATACTTTAGTTGATTAATCATGCCAGACGATGGTTACTCTGTAGGAAGCTCAAATATACCACTATCCCTAGCAATGGTTTTAAATTTGGCAAACCATTTGTTATAAAGCAAAGAAAAGCTTTATAAACCTTGAGGATTTGGAATTCTCTGCTGCCCCGTTTAGGTTGCCCTGGCATTTACGAATAGCATACAAAGATAGTACATAGTATTGCAGGAAGTGAATAAGAGATTTGGTGCAAAGGTTTTGATTAGAAGATAAAGAAAATGATCTTCTTCATTGAAGCATTACGTATTTGTTGCATTTCATAGGTTCATATTATACGAAGCAAGTAGCCGTGACATTGCAAACGTTCTGGATAACTGGGACCGAACTACGGGGACCATTCATCGGGCCGAGACCCCCAAGTCAGAGAGCCAGGAACAAGAGCTACCGCCCCAGGCCTCCTCTAACAAGAGATTCAGAGAAAAGAAAGAAAAGGAAAGAGACAAAGACAAGGAGAAAGACAAAATCAAGGTAAATAGCAAGTTCGTTAATTGATTTCTACTACATTATAAGACTTGGTTTTTTGCAGTTTTTAAAAATTCGTGCGAATGGCACAAGTAAGTTTTTATTTTCTCAGTTGTCGAACCCCTACTATAATAAGAATTGTTAATGTTTTCACCATTGGCAATTTGCCCCTCTGTATCAAATCTACAAGTCCCAATTGCTTCCAGATGTTCCCTCTGACGTACTTCTGAGACTCCAATTTCTTCAGAGTGCGTTGTAGAACTGTTGTAATTGTTGTCTCGGACAGGTCGCCGAGTCCCCAATGTCGGGAGTTAGTGGACAGCATGAAGAAGACGAAGAAGGCGGAAAGAAGCCAGATGGGTTCGGTGTGCCACAACTTGTTCTTGAGACTATCGACCCTACTGCATCTCAGATCAGCTCCGTGGAGGCCACAGGCCTGCTACCATCACCTGAAGAGGTGGGTGGTTCTTAAGACCAACCAGCCAAAAAAGTTGATCGACATTCGTTAGATTACCTGTTATCACAATGAAGAATCTAGAGTTGGTGATTGTGGACGGGTGAAACATGGATGATTCTTTTTTTACCTTCCAGCTGAAACTTTTGATTAGAAACAGTCTTTAGTGTGCGAAGTTACTACGAAAGTACTTCTAGTGACTAGTTAGTGATATTTCTTTAGCTTTTATCAAACTGAAAATGTTCAATGTGTCCCTTGGACGCTTGAGACGAAGCCATTTAATGCGTCCTTGTTGGTTCTAGTGCGCCAGGGACACACTGATATGTGCGTTAACGGGAACCCTGGTAAAGGTTTATGGTAGTCCTGCATTTAACGAGTGAACCCTTCACGGATAGTTACAAGGATAGTTACCAGGGCCTGCATTAATGCAACGTTGCAGGGAGTCCGTTACAGCTGGTTGTGGGTGGTTTTAGGAGGTCGTGTGTACCGCAGTATTTCTTTAGCTTTTATCAAACTGAAAATGTTTAGTGTGTCCCTTGGACGCTAGAAAAGCCATTTAATGCGTCTTTGTCGGTTCTAGTGCGCCGGGGACACACTGATGTGTGCGTTAACGGGAACCCTGGTAAAGGAACCCGTCAGTTGCATTAAAACAATCATTCAGTGGGCTCCCTGCACCATTAGCACATTACAGTAAAAGCCATTCAACTGAGTCACGGATTAGGCCCTTCTTAGCACTTGTGAGCAAACCGCGTTACTTGAGGAGCAGAGAGTTCAAATAGACTCGTACAAGGTGTTTTATTTTGGCATGCTCAAGAACTGAAACTATTGGTGCCTAGCAAGTTTGTGTCGGGCATTTTTGTTCACTGCTTTAAGTTCGACTTCCATCCCTATGCTGCGCATCCAGGTACTTGATGGCTTGGGGCTTGGTCCCCAGGGCCCTCCCATCCCCCCTCCTGCCACGTTTGCTGTGGTCCCTTATCCTGTACGCCGACGGCCCCCTCTGGGCTCAGAGCCGCCTCACCATTACATCTTCGTGGCGTCCAGCCCTGATGACCCCAATGTAGCGCAGGAAGATAAAGCCAAAGAGGCCGAGCTGGAGCCAGAGAAGACGCCCGAAAAACCACAAGAGAAGGTAACAACAACTACAGCCATCTCCAGTTAGCACTCAATTTACAATAGTTGAAGAGTTAGATATAGGTCATATAAAAAGTGCATCAAAGAGTACAGGCCGTCTGCAATGCCCATAAGGGGCTAGGCGAGACAGGTGGCCGTTAAAGAGGAAATGTTAGAAGTTCAGTTTAGGAAATTATAGTCTAAGTACCAATGTAAAATGTAATGTTTAGCACAATCCGCTTAACTACGTACGAACATATCATAATCACAATGTAAAGACACAATTTAACACACATTGAATAACTAGTTATAAGTAATTGGATTGCTTGACAAAAAGAAAACGAACAAAAGAAAACACTTGACACAGCAAGTACGGCACTTGTGAAAGCTGGTAAAGGTAAAGTGAGATTTTTTTATTTAGGACTTTAGGGTAGGGATTCTTAATGACTCATTTACAGTATTCCAAACCTTGGGTCTAAGACATCTAATACTGTCAAATATTATCAACTGGTTCAACTAAAGAACTACCAATTGAGACTGGGTTTTGGCGATAAAGCGAATTTTTAAATTTCTATGCTAAAAGGTTTTATTGCGGGGGCATATAGAATCAATAAAAATAAAGTTCCCCAGACCATTTTATCGGACTGCGTAACTGCAAACTACGGCCTCAAATTAATGTAAACGTACCAGAGACAACACATCTTTCCCAATTCACTACAGGAACACGGTGGCAGAAAGGGGGGCTTGCGAGCCAGTCGAGACAAGGACGAGCGAGAGAGCGGGGCCAAGTCTCGCCGGGAGAGACA